>SNQJ01S0003196.1:84366-99487 GCA_010110895.2 Picea sitchensis
AAATATAGTTTTTAATTCCTAAAACATTTGACAGTAATGTTTTTGAAAATATAATTAATATCTTAAAAAAATTTAAATATTTAAATTTATGTTAACTCTCATACATTGCTTCTCTATTAATAAAAATAAAAAAACAAATATAAATTTTAATTCCTAAAACATTTGACGGTAATGCTTTTGAAAATATAATTAATATCTTAAAAAATTAAAATATTAAAATCCATGTTAACTGTGATACATTTCTTCTCTATTAATTAAAAAATAAATAAAAAATCAGACTTTTTCAAAATAAAAGATAATTTTTAATTCCTAAAACATTTCACATTAATATTTTTAATTTCTAAAATATTTCACAATAATGTATTTTTTTTTAATAAAAATAATAATAATAATAGATATTAGACTTTCTCAAAATAAAAAATAAACCATCTTTTATAAATATTCTGTAATTATATACACATTCATCACCAAAATTTTAATACAAATTAAATTGTGCAAACTTAATTCCCAAACCTATTCATTTAGGAAATAAAAGATAAATCATCTTTTATAAATATTCTGTAATTATATACATATTCATCACCAAAATTCTAATACAAAATAAATTGTGCAAAGCTTAATTCCCAAACCTATTCATTTAGGAAAGCTGCTCATGTTTTTTTTCTCACATGGAGCCTCTTTATTTCACCGAAATTCTAATATAAGGTAAATTGTGCAAAGCTTAATTCAAAAACCTATTCTTTTAGGGTGCAAAGCTTAATTCAAAAACCTATTCTTTTAGGGAAACAGTTCATTTTTTGTTCATGGAGTTTTTTTATTTCAACATTAGCTTAGGTATGTTTATTTTGTTATATTTATTTTGTTTGCTACCGGGGATTGCACCTGCCCTCCGACACCAATCCTTAGCTTGCTAGATTTTTTTGGTGTCTTCCTCCCGGCTCATTCAAACCTAAGTACCCATAAAAAAAAGAGATTCATCTAATCCAATCACGCTAACATCATTTTACATCAAATTGGACATGTTGAATAAACCTTTATTTGAATGTTTTCTGTGAAAAGTGAAAGTTAGCTTTCTAATTTGTGGCACATTTCAAATAAATACTAAATAAACTTTTCAAATATTTAGTTATTATAGACATATTTATGAAAAACAATCCAAAACATGACAAATTGTGCAAAGTTTTTCCTTCAATTTGGTGATGGGCTTCTATTCCGTAAGAATCTGGCAATGATTATTTCAAATTTTGCTTTATTCCAATGCTTTTTCGTCAAATTCAAGTTTTATGTTAAAATATTTTGTTGAACAATCTTTATTAAAATGCTTATATAAGTATAAAGTATAGCTGTATCAATATTAATTTTAAAACATATATTATTTTGGTAAACCATCTTTATACACAATTAATAACATAAATCTGATATTAAAAAAAGATTAAAAAATTCAAATGATTTTTCGTTCTTCAAAACTCTCCCAATTCTAAGAGTTCTACAATTAATATAATTATAATTAATATTATAGTGAGAGGGTTCCTTTAAATAAAACTTTACCCACCAAAAAAATCTCTTAAAAATTAATTAACTTGTCATTGTCTTAACCTTACAATGACAAATGAGTGCTTGCAAAGATAGAAGATTTTTCGTTCTTCAAAACTCTCCCAATTCTAAGAGTTCTACAACGCGGCTGGTGAATGCCGAAAGACGATTTATGGTTGTTAAAAATGTAAGAATGCACTGTAAACTAGCACAAACCATAGACGACCGCTGGTGATGCCAACACAGAAAGGCGGCCACCAACAGAAACATGAAACTAATTAATACCTGTGCGAATATCTTAATATTTTTTTAATCAAGTAGACGTGGCAATAAGTTAGTGAACACAGTAATTTTTAAACACGATTAGGTAAATATAAAAAAGTAAACATATAAACAGATGTCTTTATAACAGCTCGAAAGTTAATGGATAAAATCACAGCCATTCATTTCATTTATTGTGACGACTAAGAATATTCTAGACATATTTAATCTCATCTATAAAAAAAACGTATTAAAAACTAAAAACCTATTAAATATGCCCATTATCAATAAATATACTTCTTTCAAGTAATTAATATAATTATAATTAATATTATAGTGAAAAGGTTATTTTAAATAAAACTTTACCAACCAAAAAAATCTCTTAAAAATTAATTAACTTGTCATTGCCTTAACCTCACAATGACAAATGAGTTCTTGCAAAGATAGAATTTTTAGTGGATACAATGTAACACATGATTAAATAAATTAAAAATAAATAAAATGAAATGAAATTTAAATAAAAGAAATGATTATAGAATAAAAGTAAATTACAAACTAACATTTTTAGTGACATTTTTAGTGGATACAATTTAAAAGATAGCATTTTCAGTGGATACAATAAGAAATAAATTAAAAATAAATAAAATAAGTTTTATTTAAATAAAATAAATGATTATAAAATAAAAGTAAAATAAATAAGATAATAAAAGGTAGAAACCCTTATAAAAATCTGTATAAAATTATTATTTTTGTTGTTTAAAAATCAGTTTTGAATATAGAAATGAATTCAGCCTGCTGAAAAATTCCTAAAACATCGGATTATACAGAAATAATCAGTTAAATAAATCTATAGATCTAACAATTTCCTGCTCAATTTTAAACAAATATGAATAAAAAATAACTAACAATTTCCTGATCAATTTTAAGCAAATATCCAGAAAAAATAACTAACAATTTCCTGCTCGATTTTAAAACCAAATGTCCAGAAAATATTCATTTGCTAAAACTATTAAACTACGATAATAAAAACTTGGAAACATACTATATTAACGATATGCCGTTATCCAAACGTCTATTTTCTCACGCAATGAACAGATTTAAGAGATGGCCGGGGCCTCCACTGTTTACATGGCGAATACATTCCAATGAGAGGCCTTGCGTGTAGAAGCGGCAACTAAGCACATGCATACCCTACATTCTAGGTCTATTACACCCTAGAAACAGTGACCGATAGATACCCACTGGCCCGGTTCTTAATCAATATGTTGAACACTGTATCACGGCTAGGTCTTAGGGAGCTTATGGATTTCTCTGACACTAGCTGAATCACAAAGAGCTTAGGTATTCTTGAACACTAACTCGGGCCCAAGTGGAGCATCCAAGCAGTGGGGAGGCAGACGTGGTTTTCCGCGCAGCAGCAAACAATATGAATTATGAACCAAGTTGCACTTCCATCTTCATATTTCTTCCCACCTCTACTATCGTCGTATGGTATTTCAGTGCACCAGTTCATAATTGACAGCCGTATGGTATTTCAGAGCACTAGTTCATAAACGTGTTGATTGGATCTAGTGGGGACATTAATTTAGGTCTCACAGCACCTTCCTACATGTACACAACTGTATTATTTTTCACGATTATTTGAAGTTCGAATACATTTTAGTTTCCTGTACATAATTGCTATCATCCTTTTGGGATTTATATTTTATCATTCAAAAGGTGTAAAAGTTAGCCAAGGAACCTACCCAAGTAAACATGGTCAGGGTTGGTCACCATAGATTCTACAGGGATGTGGCAGCCTTCCATTTTTTTTTTTTATGGCTGGGAATTTCATCCTTCTCCATGTGAAGGATAGACGGGTTGCATGTCGACTTCAAAGCAATGATTTGCTTTTCAATGTGTTTGAGTAGCTGATAATTGTTGTTCAATTTTTTTGGGTAGAGAGTAAGATTATTTAGATATGTGTTGGTTTTGCTTTTCAAGATTATTTTTGTGTGTTGGTTTTGCTTTTGAAAGTATATTCACTATACAAACCAATATGTCCAACAATTCCATTGAATGGACGTTGACAGAGCTAATCAACAATCTTAGTATTTGCCATTTAGGTAGAAGCAAATCTGGGATAACCTAAATGAATGTCGTATGGCAGCATCAAAAAAGGCTAGTGATAAAAATCTAAACTGTGTATTCAGGAATGCCTGAGGTAGAGCCACATCTCTGAGAAATACTAATCTCTATCTTCGTACATGTATATGAACTTAGTAGACATCCATGCAATCGAACCATGGATTCTTAGGAGACATCCATGCAATCAAACCATGGATTCTTAGTACTAAAAATCTGAACTATGTATTCAGGAATGCATGGAGTAGAGCCACATCTCTGAGAAATACTAATCTCTATCATAAGTACATGTATATGAACTTAGTAGACATCCATACAATCAAACCATGGATTCCTAGGAGACATCCATGCAATCGAACCATGGATTCTTAGGAGACATTAAGACCAATTTGAGCTAGGAGCAATTGGTGAAATAATTATATCTGCCTAAGGCAAATGCAATCTAGCACAGTTTATCTCCAAATGAAACGGATAATTTTCATATTCGTATTGTTCTGTTTCATAGCTTATCTCCTCCAATGAAACTGATAATTTTCATCTTCGTATTATTTTGTTTCGTAAGTTATCTTACTTATGTAGCATTGTGAGCTTTTTCTTCCACTTGTAATTGTAATGTTTGTAATCACATGTGATTAACATATGTCTTCATGTTGGCTCTTAGACCAAGTTTTGGAGATCCTTGGTTAGGTTTGATCTATTTTGGCACTTCGAGAGGCAGTCAAAGGTGGAGCACAAGTCGAAGAGGAGATCACGGGATCTCAGTTTTTTTTAGGGATTTTTGGGTTTTGGGCTTATGTAACGGGTATGGGAATGTCGACGCATGGGTTTACCCATGTTTAGGCCCTTTTGTAATGTATAAATAGATATTTAGGCGATGTAGGAAGATGACAATGTGCTAACTACGAGTAATAGTTGTAAATGTTTTGTGCATACTCGGTGAGGCTTTCAAGACTAAATGCAAGTGACTGTAAGAGACTATGCCAAGGCTTTGTGCTGTAACCTAGCTTGAGGAAGGAGGATCTGGTGGAGCGCGCATAGATCTCCTGTCCTATGCAGAGTGAGTTATGCAGAGTGGGTTATGAGATTTTGTGCCTATAGATGATTGACAAAAGACAATAAAAAGAAGAAGAGTTGGTGGACATAGCCCCGGGCTGGGGGTGAACCACGTATATCCTATGTTGTGGTTTCTTTGTGCATTATGGTTGTTTTATGGTTCATATATTAATGCTTAGTGCAATGATGTATGCTTAGATGAATATGATAGCTTAGTGCCTAATGATGTGAATACGATGCTAGATTTGATCTATGTTGATGTGCTTAGTGCTTGAATGTGTTGAATCTTGTTGAATACTACGTTGCACTGTAATTAGGGTTTATGTGCGTTGTAGACAAATGCTAAGTACTAATGAATCACAATCGCTAAGTTCTTTGTTAAGGTGTTGTAATCACATATTTGTGTCCCAGCTAGGTTGCAGACATCTGAGTCATGCAACCACCCCTGCCTCTACCTTAGGTGAGGCTTCACCTACTTCACGGGTGTTGCCGAAAGGGTCGGTAGTTAGGGTTTTGCTGGTGCGTTGTGGAAGCATTGAACCCTGGGTCTGCCCCTGTGCCAACAAATGGTTCCATTGCCGGGACCTAAAACTGTGATTGTTGGGAACTGAGGAAAATAAATAAATATCTGTGTGTAAATCTATTGCTTTAAGTGTGCAGTATTCTACTTGACTGCGAAGCTCTGTGCTAAGAAAGGAATCAGATCTGAAGAAAAAGACGTAAGATCAATGAAATTTTTTGTCAAAAAAAGGTAACATCTGAAATCTTTGTGCTCTGTTAAAGGTAAGATAAGTGAATTTTTTTTTCAAAAGTATGGATCTAGGTATGTTTGATAAAAAAATTCCTAGTCTAAAAACTAGGGCACAAATCGAAGAAAGAAGGTTTGATATGAGTAGATCTCATATAAATAGTTAAAGATATGTTATTCCTATGCATAGAAAGAATGTTTGGACTAACAAATGGATGCAGGATCCTAGGAAGAAATTTTTGCATGTTAGCTACTATGATCCTAGTGCGCAGTACAAGAAAGGTTGGGGATCATCTAAGAGAAGGAGAGGATTAACTCTTTGTTACAGCTGTAGAAGACTGGGACACCTTGCAAATGAATGTCCTAGTAGAAGACCTAGTTGTCTTTGTTGTAAAGCTATGGACCATGATGTTTTGGATTTCCCTAGAATGATTGCTAAGTTTGAAAGAATGAATATGAGATAAGAAAACCCTGAGGAAGGTCAAGAAACTGACACCATGTTAGAACCCCAGAAAGAATGAGAGATTGTATTACTACAAATGAAAGAAACCCTCAATGACCACAGAGATATTAACTTATCAGAGATCTTCAAAGAGAAAGAGTGCATAGAAGCAAGAATAAGAGACTTCGACGTAGACTGTGTTATGGATGAGGAAACACAAGTAAATATTATGACAGAAAGAACTTGGAAAAATTTAGGAAAGTTTACTATGATTCCTTCACTCGGAGGAATAAGATTATTTAAAGGAAAGTCGATATCCCTATGTGGAAGACTTACCCAGACATGTATGAGTACTCATGGGACTTTGACAGAAGAAGAATTTGAGATCGTTAAGTTTGTTAATAACAAGGCCCCATTTGCTATACTACTAGGAAAAACCTGGATTGAGAAAGATCGAACCCGAAGAAAAGAAGAAGAAGCTCTAAAACAGAAAAAGAAAGAACTAAGGGACTTCATGACTAAGAGAATAGCACACTTACAAGAAGAACAAGAAAACCAGTTGAAGCTACTGATGACCAGAAATATGGATGTCGAAGTTGAAAGAACACAAGAAGATTTGAAACACATGTCTGTAGAGGAGAGTAGAGCACCTACCCCAGACAGAGAAAAAGTATTGGCCTTGAACCCTATGAAAAATCACCAAGAGAGCAAAGTTACTATGCCAAGAGGAGATAAGAATCAGAATGGAAAGAGGAATATCGAGATGCAGATTACAGGGAAGAAGGATCAAAAGCTCAGCAAGAAGAAAGAAAAGTTAGAAAAATTACAGAAAGTTCCAGAGAAGACTTCTCAGAAGGAAGGTCTCCAGAATTTGAGCTTCGTCGGAATATCAGAAAAACTCAGATTAGCACTTCTCCATGGTGGAGCGATATGACCGTTGGAGGCATTATAACCGTTAGATTGATGTTATTGAATGTTTCGAACAACATTTATGATCAGAAATCTCGCCATCAGACCATGGGGACCATGCCATAACAGTTAGAACTGCATTGATGAAGGCCTATTGTCCATTGGATGGATCTGTTACATCATTGTCTAGTTATTCCATCAATTGTTGCGTCAAGAACACTTTCACGAATTGTATCCAAGCCAACAAGAGAAATTATTTTTGCCGCGCTATGTTTACTAAGACTTCGCTACCTATTCTATTGCATTGAGCGTTTGTTCATCGACCTGAGTTATCCAATATCGAGTGTGCATGTCGAACAAACTCAGTGCCATAGAAAATTCTATCGAGGAAGTTCTAATCAAACTTATGGAAAAGAAGGTGATGTCCATCAGAATTCAAGCTTCATCGACGAGAGGAGTGCAAGCCTCCCCGTTGACTGCTCACAGATCCGAACCATCCCGAGCTGTAGCCAAGAAAAGAACCAAGCATCGAGATGACTTGAAAAATGTGAAGTTAATCCCATCCATCATGCCCGACTACATCCCACCTCTGGTCGGTGCGGTGAATTGTGACAGTGTCCCTAGGGACTTTGACTACACCTTTGTTACTCCATACCTTCCGAAGGGGATACGCACAAGCAAACCACAACTGGATAAGATTCTAACATTGAATATCAGCAACTTCAACCTAGGAGACTGCAATAACTTCAGCATGCTCTCTCCTCATAGGTATTTGAATAGGATGAAGGGGAAGAAGTCGAGGATAATACACCAACCATGGACTATGGACCTCGTACAATCCACTATCCTAAATGTAATGAAGATACCCCATTTTGGAAGGCACCAAGAGGTTAACGCGTGCATTAAGATCTTGTTCTTGAGCTTCCATGGAAGTTAATTGTGGCTAGACAGACACATTAACGTCGATCCAAAATTGATCCATCGTATCACCAGATTGAGCATGCAGGGACCAAACCCGCAAGACTTTTACCTAGGGAAGGTTTCAGACCTCTCCCTGGCATAGAATATTAAGGATACATACAACGATGTGGAGAAGGGGAAGAGAGGCTACAAGGTAGCCTCCATCTAGAATGGCACAGTGCACCTTGCTTCCCAATTGATTGTTGGTAAGCTAGTCTAGAAGAACATACCCACGCAGGTCACAAGGTTTGTTGTTGACCTCACAGGAAAATGCGTGGAGGGGCTACAGATGATCCAGGTAAAGTACTTAGTGAACCAGTTAGACCAATACTATCGTGAAGCTTAGGATCAGGGCTATGAGTTCCATTTTAGTTGGTTGTTGATCCTCATCACGTTCATAGCTTGGGAGATGCCAGAAGGTGCGACCTTCCCTGAAATAGAGCCATCTGAACCATTACCCGTGAAGTTCACTTCACTCTATATTCGAGTGGTATGGGAAAACAATGACAATCAAACACGGTGTTCTGCACCTACTACCTATAGTTAAAGAGGGATATTGAGTTTATCCCTTGTATAACACCAAACACCTTGCACAAGTTCAGGCCATTTGTCAAGTTCCACGAAGACAAACATTTTATCTACATCATTGCGCACGAAGACTAACACAAAGAAGTACTACAGAGTTACTACAACTCACAGAGGAGGACCTAGAATAAATAGCTAAGGAATGGCCTGCAGAGCTCCTTATCCCTATTGGCCCCGTAGAACTGTCTGATCCTGAAATAATCAGAATCCCAGTGGTCACTTGTGAAGGGCATGATACACCTAGAACTAGTAGAAGGAACAAGATAGAAGAGGTCCATAAGTTGAGCAGTGCATCAGAATAAACTGCTTCAGAATCACCTGGAGGCAGAGGTGATCACGAAGTAGACAAGGAAGAGAACAATGGAAAATAATATCAACATAAGCAAGGCAAAGTAACATTGCCACAGAATCCCCCTGATGATGTAGAGTTGTCTAACAAAAGAAAGGTTTCTCCCATGAAACCCACATTGTGGAAGAAGTCAAAAGCTAGTAAGACCAAGCAGCAGATTGCGCTCACGCTCGATGACTTCGAATTCACCATCGTGATTGTATSAGACACCTCGAAAGATATTTTACAGAGAAATGAAGCTAATAAAGAGACCATGTATGAAAAAATTGAAGCATAACTGYGAGGGGTATAAGAGGCCCTTCACTCCAGCCGCGCATTGTCCACTGCGCCCCTGCCATAAGAAGAAATAGAGTTGGGAGATGAGCCTACTTAACTCTGTAGACTAGTCGATGCAACCAAATCTTGCCTTCATCGTGCAAAGGAAGAAATAGAACAGGCCACAATGGCCCTGAAGCAAGCACAAGAGGAATTGATAGAGCAACACCAAGTCACGTAGCAAGAGAAGGACGACCTCCAAACAAAGGTCGAAGAGGAGAAAGCAAATATCCAACATGAGAAATAACAACTTCTCATGGAGCAGGCTGGAGTAAAAGATGCAATCAATAGAGAACTTTTCTCTATGAAGGGATTAGACCAAAAGGAGGAAGACCCAGTGGAGCATCAAGTAGCGCAGCTTGCTGAAGCCATTGAATAGCTTCAACAGAGAATAGAATATCTAGAGCTACAAATAGTACCATGTACTCCACAGGACATGTGAGATCAAAGAGAATCCACTACCCAGAGCGTAGTTGAGAGGATCAGAGCATTAGCTTTGGAATGTAAACAACTTAGCAATATAAGTGCGCAGACTTACGAGCGACTTACTGAGGACCTTGAAATGAAGAAACTAGAGTCACAAGTCGAGGAGGAAAATCAACAAGAGGTGACAGTACAGGTGCAGTTGAAGCTCCTGTCAGTAGCTAAAAGAATGAAAAGATACTAGGAACAACGCACTTCTCAGCAGCAGGTCCATACCATACAAAGCAAAGTAATGGAAGTGACTCAGAGGCTCCAACGAGTCCAGGACGAAGCTTGCCAATTGTTTGAGGATATTGAAGGCCGAGGAGCAGAGCTGTAAAAAGTAGTGACTTCAATAGAACAATGCTTAGAGGGACCTATGAACGAGGTGGTTATTCAATATTTCATCGAGCAGGAGGTCTTGGTGAAGTAGCAGGTTGAAGCAGCTCGAGCCAAGCTCGAGGCAGAATTACCTAGAGTGGAGTAACTTGGGACGAGTCACAGTTGAGTGTTGGGGGCCTATTATACCTTGAACAATATTTAGATATCCTTGGTCGGGTTTGACCTATTTTGGTACTTCTACACGCTGTCGAAGGTGGAGCGCAAGTCGAAGCGAAGATCGTGGGATCTCGGCCCCTTTTAGTGATTTTTGGGTTTTGGGATTATGTAACGGGTATGGGGATGTCGGCCCATGTGTTTACCCATGTTTAGGCCCTTTTGTAATGTATAAATAGATATCTAGGCAATGTAGGAAGAGGCCAATGTGCTAATTGCGAGTAATAGTTGTAAATGATTTGTGCATACTACGTGAGGCTTGCAAGGCTAAGTGCAAGTGACTGTAAGAGATTGTGTAAAGGATTTGAGCTGTAACCTAGCTCAATGAAGGAGGATATTGTGGAGAACGCATAGATATCCTATCCTATGCAGAGTGGGTTTTGAGGATCTATGCATGTAGATGATTGACAGAAGACAATAAAGAAAAGAGGAGTTGGTGGACGTAACCCCGGGCTGGGGGTGAACCACGTATATGTTGTGTTGTGGTTTCTTTGTGCATTATGGTTGTTTTATGTTTCATATGATTAATGCTTAGTGCAATGATGTATGATTGTATGAATATGATAGCTTAATGCCTAATGATGTGAATAAGATGCTAGATCTGATCTATGTTGATGTGCTTAGTGCTTGAATGTGTTGAGTCTTGTTGAATACTGTGTTGCATTGTAATTAGGGTTTATCTGCATTGTAGACAAAGGCTAAGTACTAATGAATGACAACCACTAAGTGCTCTGTTCAGGTGTTGTAATCACAAATCTGTGTCCCAGCTAGGTTCTATACATCTAAGTCTTGCAACCACCCCTAGCTCTACCTCAGGTGAGACTTCACCTGCTTCGTGGGTGTTGTTGAAAGGGTCGATAGTTAGGGTTTTGTTGGTGCGTTGTTGAAGCATTGAACCTTGGGTCTACCCCTGCGCCAACACTTCATTTCCCATTTACATGGTAAGAAAATCAACCCAATTCAATTGAGAATATCTCTTTAAATACAATTCCTTAGTTTTTTACTTGCTTTTTCATATTCAATCATTTTGGACGAAGAATCAACGTGTTAGTTTTTTACATGATTTTCCATATTCAATATTTTTGAGGAAGAATCAAAGTGTTATATGATGATGATTTTGTAGAGGAAGAATCAATTTTATATATCATGATGATGGTCTATTAAAACATAAGAAAAGTAGGAGATTATTTGGATTTCTTTGAAATTTTATTTAGATACTTCAAAAGCATTAAGAGAAGTCTCTCAAGATCACTAAAGTTTTGACGACTTAGAAGGTTAGGAAGGTTTGTATTGTGACAAATATTTTGAAATTGGGATCTAATTTGAGTATACCCAAGTCATTTTAGGAGAGTTATTTCCATCTTCAATCCTCTTGGTGTCTCAAAGGTGACAAATTATTTCTTGTCATAGTGTTTTGGGGATTTCCCAACTCTCAATTTCACTATGCAGCTCATGAGAATTAGTTCTTAAATGTTAACAGTATTGATTCTCTTCTTTACACTAGTCAAAATTGAGAGATGCTTTTGATATTCAAGGTTAGGGTTAATCGGGTCCTTGTAATATCTTAATTTTCTTTTATCCTCCAATTCTTTATCTCACCATAGATTCTCCTTAAATTTAGATTGTACAATATTTTATATATATTTATATTTATTTATGTATTGAACAATATGCAAATAGTTTATAATCCAATGAAAAGAACATTTTCCACCAACTCCATTGACATAATGTTGTGAGCACACATGAGACCCTTAACATGGGTGGATGTGAGGATTATACAAGAATTTTCAATAATCTTTCATAGGAATGAGTACTTATACATATGAATTGAATTATCACATGCAAACCCTCCTTGTAGGGTTTGGAATATGTACCCGAGGAAGAGAAAAGAAATGAGTAACATTATTATTAGGGTTTTGGTTTGGGAGGAGATATTTTTTATTGTTTAAATGGAGGAGAAATTGCGCCATAATAATACAACAATTTGGAAATGTTTTCATCATTATGGTTATCAATCATTTTCATCGAGTTTCCCATCTTAGGTTAGGTTTTTATGTGTGGTGAATATAGAGAATAATATAATCATGCTACATATGAGGATCTCTGAGAAGTTTTTTTTATGAAACAAACTGCAAGACAAGTGAAATGTATGAATTTGTAACAATTAATCCAATTTGGTGATCAAAGACAATAATATATTCATGCTACCTATGAGGAATTCTCATATTTATTTTTCTAAAACAAACTACAAGACATGGGAAATAAATGAACTTGTAACAATTATTACAATTTGTATGCAAACGTGAAATTTCCTTGTTTCTCTCATGAACATGCTTACAAGTATTTTTAAATTATTTCATTTTAATCTTTGACTATATTTGTTAGGTGTGTCACTTGTTTTTTGCACTTGAAAGAACTTTCAAAGGATTTGTAGTTATGTTCCCTTCCTACCATGGATGAAATGTAAATTTTGTGGAGCTTAATCATCAAGGTTGAATGCAGTTTAAAACACTAAACATAGATGAAAATTTTTAATATAATATAAATGAAAATCTCTACAACCATCCACAAAAAATGATATCACTAATTATATCTTCTTATTGCAGGCCTTGTTTGATGCATATCCTCTCCAACCTAGATTGTTTTGTACGATTCTTAATCTCTTCAATGTTAAAAGGCATCTAAGCTTTGGTCTGGTTCTCCTTAGAAAATAAATTGAAGGGCTTGTAATAACATGAAATATCCGGTACAACATTGATCCATGTGGATACTGGTGTCCACCCACCTATTCCACTAATTGAGAATAACCCCACAACATGGTATTTTTTCTATGGTTTTTCGAGTCCCAAACTTTTGGGGGAATTTTGAGGCCCTAAACGATGTTTGTTTGGCATGACAACACCTATTGTGTAATTGAAGGAAGATGTTAGGCTGAAGGGAATGTATACTTCTTGTCTAGAACTTTTCGATGGGGTACCAACCACACCAAATGGAGATTGTCTACAAAATTTTTGCCTCGGGGAAGTTGATGTTTCAACTAACCATATTGGGGCCCACAAACCATTTGGTATTTCATCCTCTGGGGTTAGGGTTTTGGATGTTTAGGATTTTCGCATTGATTCTTTATGCTAAATTTGTTTTTCGACCTCTTTGTAATCAACTTCTTGTGAATGAGCATAACTCACACATCTCTCTCTTCAGAGATAAGAGACCACCATTCCAACTAGATTGTGTACTTTTCATTTTATATTATTTTGTATTCCAGATAGTCATTAATAGAATCTAAGTTTAACTATATTATTTTTTTCTTGCAATATATCTATGTTTTTCCTTGTTATATCTCTTCCTTTACTTCATTTTCAATATAATTTGGATCAGTGGTATTAAAGTAATTTGTTGTTTGTTGTTTCTCTCTGCATGTCCCTGGTAAGGTTAAGCTATGGGAAGTTGGGTATTGAATTGGTTTAGATTGAAGAAGAAAACTCCCACTAGCCCAAGCAGCCACCCATGGAAAAATAAAACAGAGACAACAGAGAAAAATATCTTGTCAAACTTTTTCTCGAGAAATCCCTTGTGCGATAGAGGAATGAGATGATGCATAATTTCTCCCAGATCCTTCGACGGTATCGAACAACAATGAAGGAACCTTCAACCAAAAGTCACTTCAAAGATGTGACTCCCTTTAAGGTACAATTTAACTTTGATATTCCTTTATTTGAAGGTTATATAGACATTAATTGTTTGGAAAAATGGTTAAGTATACTAGAGGGTTATTTCTCGGCCCAAATTTTTTCCAAAAGTGAAAAAATCACCTACACGCTCCTTAAATCCCATCCCCATGTCAGATATTAGTGGGAAACTTACTGTAAGCAACATGCCAAAGAAGAGTCTCAAATGTTTGGGCTAGGACCCACTTAGGTGTATTTTGTCCATGTCGTCAAGGAGCAATACTGCCCTGTTGGAAACTATCATGACCAATAAATGAGATGGACAACTTTTCATTAGGAGAGAGACCAGACGCTGTCAGATTACACTAACATATTCCATACCTTATGCTAAAATATGTGTATTAAATACTATGAGTGACACTTTCACCTGATGTATTGTAGTGTCCTACATAGGTACATCCAAACAAATATGGAGTTCCTGGATATCTCCTTACTAAGAGTCGCTTACTGATATGTTGTCAAGATCGAGAAAAATTTCAAGCAAAACAATAAGTGGGATTTTAGTTCTGCAACCCATTGCAACATAAGGACAGTGAAGGTGGCCCTAAATCCTAGAGAAAAGGATATACCAAGGATGGTCAACCCAAATATAAAATGTAAAATCCACAAGAAAAGAAGAGTAATACAAAGTAAAACAAGGACACTTGAAATTGGTGTGAGTTCCAAAAAATCCCTTGGCATAACATCGATGAATGTCACTCAAAACAATCATTATTGGTTGAGATGAAATACTTAGAGGTGGATGTCGAATTAGACTCTCTTTCAAAAATAGATAACATAAAATGGATCATTGATGTAGAGCCCAGTGTCATTATCGCTATCGCAAAAGTCTAGCAAGATGAACCAGAGGAGACTGAATATGGGGAGTGCATATTCCACTCACATATGTGGGTGAAGGGGACCTCCCTCCATTTCATTGCTGATAGAAGTACCCAAAAGAACCTAATATCAGCATAGGTTGTCAAGAGGTTGAAACTATCAATGATGTTGTATCCTCATCCATACACCATCAGTTGGCTCAGTCAGGTATGAGACATCTACGTCAACCAACAAGGTTACTTGCATTATGGAATCAAACCATTCAAATATGAGGTATT
>SNQJ01S0003196.1:112847-159744 GCA_010110895.2 Picea sitchensis
GTATTCCGTAGATACCAAAACCCTAATCCCTTAATCTGGGATTAATTTACAAATTCACTAAAAATAGCAAAAGTCACCCAAAAAGAAAAATTTGGGTGTTGCCCCGAACGCTGCGCGTAACTAGGGGGGGGGCATACATGCCCCCCCTAGGACCCCCCTAGCAAAGCGCTCAGCGCACACAGCACAAACAGAGCACTAGTGCGAGGGATCGTCAGACGCAGTTGTCGAATCTGACACACCCACACACACACATGCAAAGAATATAACACATACCCAACAAAATTTTATAATATGGCACAACTGCCATATGAGAGAAATCATAATAGATAGAAAAAAAATTAAAGAGACTCAAAGGAGTCAAACTCGAAGGAAGTCATAAATAAAAAGGAAATGAGAACAGACTTGTGACACTTTGTATAAAGCAAAGAGAGATGTAGAAGACGAAAGCATGGACTCTCTCAAATGGAAGGAGATTATCATAGAATTCCAAAAGAAGAGTATGCATATTTATCATCCATGCATGAATTTGGGATCAGGAGGGAGATATTCCCTAACAATATGATCCACTGAATAATCTGTGAACACCATGAAGTATATGTCCATGTTATTCTTTGGAAGTATCAACCATGATACACAACACATGTTCAATTTGAATCTAGAAGAAGTCTTCCTGAAAAAGAAGCCTTGAATATCCTTGGTTTTCCATCTACATTTATGTTCCTATGGAGGAAGGTTGGATCCTTCAAGAAAAAAGGGCATGTAATCTGTAGAATATTCCACGGACTCCAACATTGAAGATAAATATGAGGAATAACATGAATATTCCAAGAAACAAAGAAAATTTTGAGCAACCAATTGAACCAGTTTAAACCCACTAGAAGAAGTCAAATAGAAGGAGTGGAAGGAAGATGTGATGAAGAACAATGTATGTGAGAAATTGTGAAAAAGACTTAAGAATTGACATATACAAGGTGAGACTCAAGGATAGAGGGTTCTCTTAGTAGGAGGAAGAAGACTACGATGACAACTTGTTCTAGTAACCAAATATACCTCTACCTAAGCCATTATATCTCCTGCAATATCCATGGGTTGGAGTTTACATCAGATTAATGTAAATACTATTCTTATCAACATAGTAATTGAAGAACAAGTGTATGCAGAGAAACCTCAAGGTTTTGAGGTATATTAGAAAGACACCCTTGTATGTAGATGGAATAAGACCTTGTATGGATTCAAGCAAACTTTGTACATAGCCTCTCATGTACAACATAAGCGTGTTCAAAACTTCCTATGAAAGAGGAAGAATATTTAAAACAATTCTTCAAAAGTCTAGGATGATTGATTACAAATCCATGGAAAACTCCCACGATGAAAGATACAAAGAAGTTAAGAGACTCTGATCCAATAGACTTGTCTTTGTATTGAAAATTTATTTTCTCGTTAATGTATTTGGAGAATACTCAGCTCGATATTTTCCTTGTGGGACGTTTGAGTTATGATATACATTTGCATGGATTTATCGATTCAGATTGGGAAGGGAGTGCAGATGACAAAAGAAGTGCTACTTTGATATGTTTCAGTTTGATATATTCCACGATGTTATAGGCTAGCAGGAAACATAAGTCTGTTGCACTCAACATTGCAGAAGTAGAGTATATTACAGTTTGTGATTCTTTTACAAAAGTAATGTGGCTCTGTAAGTTTGTTTCTAGACTATTTGATCATGTGTTCAATTAGATCATGATATATTGTGATGATTAGAGCCATGTGAATCTTTCAGAGAACCGGGTGTTCCATGACAAGTCAAACAACATTGAGATCAAACATTATATTCTTCATGATAAAGTCTAGAGGGGAGAAGTGGTTCTCTAGTATATCTCCATAGATAAGAAGATAGTAGATATTTTGGTAAAGCCTCTTTCCAAGATGAAAAGATTGCATACTTAAGGGAAAAGTTGGGGCTCATGGATATGACTTCCTTATTGAAAAAGGGAGAGATTACTCCCAAGTTCGGAGGGAGCACTAATATGTTATTGATTTATGGACGGTCATTTTCCAGTTTAGAAAATGGTCCAGGTTGGGAAGTTTATTTCTAGTTTGGAAAGTGGCTCAATATTTATGAAGGACAACCATTTTCAAGTTTGGAAGATGGTCCATATCAGATAGTCGTTTTCTTAATGAAAATGGTTGTATAGATTGTTGATGTACCATAGACAACGATTCCCCTTGTGGCGAGTGTGGGGGAATGGTCTAGGATAGTCATTCTTATTGGAAGTCACTCTGAGTAGTGGTCAAGTAGAATGTTATGTCTCATCGAGAAGTCATTCTTTCAAAGTTCATAGTTGTAAACAGTTTCAAAGAATGGTCTATTTTGGAGGTTGGTGCAGGAAATTTATTTCCATAGGAAATGGTATGGATAGTCATTCCCTAGGGGAGAATCATTCTCTCTACATTTCTCTGTGATTAGTGTCAGAGGAATGTCCAATTTAGGTGAATGGTACATGTTCAACAATCAGGGATAGCCAATCCCTATGGTAGACTCATTCTCTCCAAGTTGCACTATGATTAGTGTCGGAGGAATGGCCCAGTTAGGTGAATGTTCCAGGCTCAGAGATTAGGAACAATTATTATTCTATTCTTGGGAAGAATATTACATATATCTCATGGCTGATGTTTTACCTTATGAGGATAGATGACCTTCCATACCTCATAGATGTGAGTGGAAGAATGGCCCACATGACTCAGTTTGTATCATGATATTGTTATGCAGGTTTATATCAGATTATATGATTGTTGTGGAGACTCTATGTCTTTGGAAAGTATTTGTATGCTAATGTTGTGGATGTGTTCCAATGGTAGTGACTATGTGTCACTAGTTAGTATCCATGTGATACTAGGTGTGGTTGTGCACCACTGGATAGCAGTTTTATACTACTATGGATAGACACAATTGTGTTCTCTTGAATGACATTCTTCTTATTTCCATGGAGACTAACACTAGTGTTGGAGATGATTTCCAGCTATATGGATAGTCATTTTTCTGATTGACAGACATTCTCTAGGTAGAGAATGGTCCAGGAAGGACTGATTACTAGTGGACATACATTCTTCCTATGGAGAATGGTTTAGGTTGACGGATTGTTGATGTACCATGGACATTTTTCTTATACGACATATGTTCGGATTAGAACAATGTTTTGTCTCCCTAAGTTCATAGTAGTGACCAGAGTAGAGAGATTGGTACATGACAAACATTTTCCTTGAGTTTACAGTAGTGGCTAGAGGGAAAATGGTCCAGTACAATCATTCTTCTAGGACATATGTCCGGATTAGAAGAATAGTCCTTGTATCCCATGGCGTCGCTTCCAACATATGTTGGAACAATTATTTTTAGGACATATGTCCATATTAGAAGAAGGGTTCTTTCATCACTATGTGGAGTGAGTGAATTATTCAACATCATGCCCGATTACTCATATGGAGTATGGATGCAAGAGATGATTCATTTGATGCTATCAAATGATAATGATAGTGATGATGTTTCTCATGAATTAATCTACATGATCATGATATAGCCTATGTGGCTATGATGATGCTACTGGTTGAATGGCCTTTCTTTGCTCAATACCATTACCTTTAATACCTACCTACCTATGAGGGAGTGTTGATATTATGGTAGATGCGGGAGGTATTAACCTCCATGTGTAACCTTTGACAAGACTAGAATATTTTGGGAAGCAAGAGAAACTGTAAAACATTGGATAATAACCCTAGGAGACAAGTCGGCTCAAGAGAATATTTAATATTGAGTTATTATCCCCCAGAAAGAGAAGTCGTCCTAGTCAAGTGAACTAGAGAAGTATAAATAGAGGGTGCTAGAGCTCATTTTTCACTCTCACTCTCACAACTGTATAATGACTAGTGGTGTGCAATTTTGGAGAGGGAGTGTAGTTGGAGCTACTACAACTGGAATTCTTGGTTATGCTTTGGACTTTCTCTTGGTTATGGTTGGACTTTATTCTTGGTTTCTAGTTATTTTTTCTTGGTGGACTACCCTTGGAGAAAGGTGTGCTAGTTTTGGTTGGCTATTGGTCTGCTACCAGAATTATTTTGTCTGTCAAGGTTAAGGTGCTCGGGGGTGGACTTTGTGTGTATGGTTGGGTGAAATATTTATATATTGTTTATGGAAAAATGAGCACATCCATTTATTTCTAATTATGGCCCCCTAGAGTAATAATGACACTATGGGGTCAAGAGTCATAAATAACATGGCGCTTCCACATATATGGCTGGCCCAAAATAACATCACATATATCCAGTGGGGAAACATCACGTAATACCTCATCATTGAAGGGATGGATTCTATAATACAGTCGATATTGTTGGCTGACATGGAGATCTCATCCTTGGCGAAGCCACCTGATCTTGTATGGTTGTGGGTGTGGTGTTGTCGAAAATTCCAACTATTTGATGACCTCAACTGAGATGAGGTTATTTTGTATTCCAATATCAACAATGAAATGCAATGGGGTACCCTTTACCTACATCTGTGAATGGAAGAGGCGTTGACCCTCTTTAGGATCTGCTAGTTCTTTTGGTTGAATTGGTACGGTCACGACAATAGCAATGGGGTCTGCATTGATGATCTGTCTCATTCCATTATTTTTTGAATCTGAGTTCGACTCTTTTTATTTAATCTCAGCCACCAATGACTATTTTGAGTGACATTCATTGGTGTTGTGCCAGGGTATTTTATCGAAGTCACACCACTTCCTAGTATCCTTCTTTGTCTTCCCATTGTCCTTCTTTTCTTGCGATTTGGACTAGCTTTCAGGAGGCTCTTTGTTAGGGCCATCTTTATCGTGCTTTGGTTGTTGTGAGTTTGCAGACCAGAACTCTCGTTTGTTATGGTGCTTAAATTTATGCTCGATTTTGAAAACATATTTATAGGAATCTCCTACTTATGAGATGTCCTGGAAAACCATTTCTATTTGGATGTACCTATGCAGAGCCCTGTGGTATTTCAGAACCAGATGTTGCTCAAAGTCTTTGATACCCATCTTGGTGTTGAAAGTATGGAAATTATTTGTGAACTCTGACACTATTTGGCCCCTCTCTTTCCATGGTGTCGTCCATCTCATGTACCGGTCTTCATAGTTACCAACAGGTAGCGAGGTGTATTGTTCTTTCCACCACATCCTGAAAAATCCCAAGTGGAAACAGACCCCCATATATTAGGACTCAATATTGTAAAATTTTTCCTTGATGCTTTCCCAACAATGTTTTGTGGGGGAGATCTTTAAGAATTACAAAGTGTGATCACAATAACTTTCCCAACAATGTTTTACATGGGGGAGATCTTTAAGGAGTACAAGTGTGATCTCCTCCCTGTCGGAAAAATTGTGAACAAAGAAATAACCTTATAGCAGATTTAACCGTTTTTCTAGGGCATCAATATCGATCTAACCTTCAAATACGGGAATATAAAAATTAACATGTACCTTAAAGGGGGAGGTTCCTCGAAAGTGGTTTATTGGTGAATATGCACCTGTTGCTATTGACAAGCGTTGAAGGATGTGGGAAAAATTCTCCATCATTTCGTCCCTCTGTCGCGTGAGAACTTACTCAAGCAACACATTAATAGAATATTTTTCTCTGATGTTTTTATTTTCTTCCTCCATAGAGGGTTTCTTGGGCATGCGAGAGATATTATCCTTAATAGAGACAATATCAAGACCAAAATTTCTATAGTCATACCTCGTTGGGGACATGCACTGAAAAATGAATAAGAACAACCTGCTCTGATACCACTGATCTGGATTATTTTCGACACAAAATGAGAGCGGAGATATAATAAATAAATGTACATCGATATATCGTATATCCAATAATATGATAGAGATATAACATATATATAAAAATAAACATAGAGATACAGTAATACACAATTTCTATTAATGAGAGAAATGTACAGAACTATAAAATACAGAGTGAATGAACTTGCTAGAATGGTAGCAGCTTATATCTGAGAAGAGATGTGACAAATATTCTCACTAGAAAGAATATGATTACAGTGAGACTCTAAATACCTTTTTAACATAAATAAAATAAAAAAAACATAACCCCAAAATATGAAAAGCCAACAGTTTTGTGGACATTGTTTTGGGTAGTTTGGTGTATCAACTTCTTAGGGGCGTAACTTTGGCATATGATCTTCGTTTGAGGCGCACGATAGTTTGCTGGAAAGGCATCATCGAGGAGATTTATTTTTTGGGATCAATAATATATTTTGACTATAATTAATATTCTCTATCTTGAATAAACTTCATTTAGGCCCTCAAAATGTCTCTGAAGTTTAGGAACCGAAAAACTGTTAAAAATAGTAAATTTCTAAAAGATAGTTTTGATCTAGTTGGAATAGGTGGATGGCCACCGATATGAACCTAGATCAATCCTTACTCCTTAGGAATTAATGGTATCCATTGCGTTGATGGCTCGGGGGAGAGGGAAAAATGTTTATTGAATCTGCATCTTGATGAGTTGCTTGCTTTGTTGGAGAAGTTGCACTACTTAGCTTTTGTAAGGATGTCGCAAAATTATGGCTAGAAGGGTTGGCCCTTTTTAACCAGTATGGATACCTGATATGACTATGTGAAGAAGGAATACTTTAAATTTTCTTCAATCTTGGCGATATGCTTCTACTGGACATAATGTGTTTGGACTGAGGATGTAGTGGTTTCGATGTTCTTTTGTTCACCTTTTGAACATATTGTGAAGAAGAAAAAAAATGTAGTATGAGGTACTACCTTGTGGCACTATTTAGGTGGGACAATAGTTGGAACTACCTATGGTATCCTGTAGAGATGACCCCCCATAGTAACAATGATTCTACAAGGTCAAGACTCATAAATAACATGGTGCTTCCACATATATGGTTGGCTCGAAAGAACATCACAAACATCCAGTGGGAAAACATCACATAATACCTAATCCTTGAAGGGATGGATGCAATTGGACATGTGAAACTACTGGCTGACATGGAGATCTCATCCCTAGCGAAGCTACCCGATGTTGTATGGATGTGGGTGTGGTGTTGTCGACTATCCAAACTGTTTGACAACCTCAACTGAGATGAGGTTCTTCTAGATTCCGCTATCAACAATAAAATTCAACGAGGTCTCCTTCACCCACATCTATGAATGGAATATGAGATCCCCCTCTTTAGGATCTATTGGTTCTTCTGGTTGAATTGTTGTGGTCACGAAAATAGCAGTGAGGTTTGCGTCGATGATCTGTCTCCTTCCATTATTTTTTGAATCATCTTCTGAATATGGGTTCAATTTTTTTTATTAAATATCAGCCACCAATGATGATTTTAAGGAGTGCGTAGGTGATCTTTTCCCCATCAGAAAAATTGTGAACAAAGAAATAACCTTCTAGTAGATTTAACCATTTTTCTAGGGCATTTGCATCGATCTGACCTTCAAATATAGGAATATCAAAATTAACTTGTACCTTTAAGGGGGAGATTTCTCCAAATAGGTTTCTTGATGAAGACTCACTAGTTTCTATTGATAGGCATTGAGGTATGTTGGAAAAATTCTCCATAATTCCGTCCCTCTGTCGTTTGAGAGTTTTCTCAAGCAACAAATTAATAGAATCTTATGCTCCATTGTTTTTCTTTTCTTTTTCCATATAGGATTTATTGGGCGTGTGAGATAAATATTCCTCAAGAGAGACAAGTACAAGACCCAACTTGCTATACTCGGACCTCGTCGGGGACATGCACTGAAAAACGATCAATAGAAACCTACTATGATACCACTGATCTGGATTATTTTCGGCACGAAATGAGAGCGAAGAAGAAATATATAGAGATATATCTTATATCCAATAATACAAAATATATATATAAGAGATATAACAATAAACACAATGATACAGTAATACACAATTTCTATTAATGAGTGAAATGTACATAACTATAAAATATAGAGTGAATGAATTCACTAGAATGGTGGCAGCTTATCACTGAGAAGAGATGTGACGACTATGCTAATTCGCAAGAGGATGATTAAAATGAGACTCTAAATGCCTTTTTAACATAAATAAAATCCAAAACCCTAACCCTGGAAGATGAAAAGTCAATAGTTTTATGGACCCCGTTTTGGGTAATTCAGTGTATCAACTTCCCGAGGGCGTAACTTTGGCATATGATCTCCATTTGGGGTGCACGATAGATCGTTGTAAAGGTATCATCGAGGATGTTTATTTTAAGGGATAAATTAGAGCCTCTAAGGAACATTTATTTGCTCGATCCCTAAAAAACTTCATTTAGGCCCTCAAAATCGCCCTGAAAGTTTAAGAACTGAAAAAAATGCTAAAATTAGTAAATTGTCAGAACACTATTTTGAGTCAGTTGGAATAGGTGGATGGCCACCGATATCCACTTGGATCAATCCTCCCTCCTTAGGAAGAAATGGTCTCCATTGCATTGAGTGCCCAGGGGAGAGGGAAAAGTATTTTTTGAATCTACATATTGATGAGTTTCTTTCCTTACTTGAGAAGTTGCATTGTTTAGCTTGTTGAAGGTTGTCACAAACTTGTGGCTAGAAGGGTTGGAAATTTTTAACCAATATGGATACATGATATGACTATGTGAAAAAGGAATCATTTCTCTTTTCTTCAATCCTGTTGACATGCTTCTACTTCTTTGCTTCAATCTTCTCGACCTGCTTCTCCTGGACAGAAGTTGCTTAGACCAAGGCTGTAGTGGTTGTAGTGTTCTTATGTTCACATTTTGAACACAATGTGAAGAAGATGAATTTTCTAGTATGAGATACTTTGTTGCGACACTGTTTAGGTGGGACAATAGTTGGAACTACCTATGGTATCCTGTAGAGATGACCTCCCAGAGTAATAATGACACTATGGAGTTGAGACTCATAAATAGCATGACGCTTCCACATATATGGCTGGCCCAAAAGAACATCACAAGAATCCAGTGGGGAAACATGACATAATAACTCCTCCTTGAAGCGATAGATGCCATAGGATAGGCAACATTCCTAGCTGACATTAAGATCTCGTCCTTGGTGAAGCCACCCTATATTGTATGGATTTAGGTGTGGTTTTGTCGAAAATACCAATTGTTTGATGACCTCAACTAATATGAGGTTCTTCTAGATTTCGCTATCAACAATGCAATGCAATGGTGTCCCCTTCACCTACATTTATGAAGGAAAGATTCAATCCCCCTCTTCAGGATCTACTAGTTCTTCTGGTTGAATTTTTGCGGTCGCAACATTGGCAGTGGGGTCTGCGTCAATGATATCTCCCCTTCCATTATCTTTTGAATCAACTTTCAAATATGGGCTCAGAACATTTTATTTAATCTCGCACACCAATGATTCTTTTTAGCAACATTCATCAGTGTTGTGCTAGGTGATTTTATGGAAGTCGCACCACTTCTCGATATCCTTCTTTTTCTTCCCAATGTCCTTCTTTTCTTTTATCGTGGAATGGTTTTCAAGAGGCTCTTTGTTAGTGTTGTCTTTATTGTGCTTTCGTTGTTGCCGGTTTGGAGACCCGAATTCCCATTTTTTCTAGTTCCTAAATTTCTAATCGATTTTGACAGCATATTGATAGGAAGCTCCCAGTGATGAGATGTCCAGGAAATCCATTCCAGTTTGGTTGTACCTATGTAGAGCGTCGTGGTATTACAAAACCATATTCCTCTTTGAGTCTTTGATACCTAGCTTCTTTTTTCCCCTCTCTTGACGTAGTGTGGTCCGTCTCATGTACTGGTCTTCATAGTTACCGATAGGGTAATATTGTTCCTTGACTGCATCCAAAATGTTATCCTAAGTGGGTTCATCCCCATATATTTCAGACTCCACTATCAAACTTTTATCTCACTAAGTTTCCCACCAATGTTTGACATGGGGAGAGATTTAAGGAGTGCGAAGGTGATGGTTTCCTTGTTGGAAAAAAATTCAACAAAAAGATAACCTTCTAGTAGATTTAACCATTTTTCTATGGCATCAACATCGATCTGGCCTTAAAATACAGGAATATAAAAATTAAGTTGTACGTTGAAGGGGGAGGTTCCTCCAAACTGGATGCTTGATGAAGACGCGCATGTTTCTATCGACAGACTTTGAAGGATGTGGGAAAACTTCTCCAGCATTTCATCCCTCTATTGTGTGTGAGCTTGATCAAGCAACAGATTAATAGAATTTTTTGCTCCTACATTTTTCTTTTCTTACAGCATAGAGGGTTTATTTGGCATGCAATATTGATTGTCCTCAATATATACTAGCTCGAGACCCAACGTTCTATTCTCTGACCACCTCAAGGATATTCACTAAAAAATGATCAAGAGAAGCCTCCTCTAATACCACTGATCTGGATCGTTTTCGACACGAAATGAGAGCCTAGATATAATAAATAAATGTATATATATATATATATATATACAGATATATAGTAAATGTATAACAATAAACACATAGATACAGTAATATAGAATTTATATTAATCAGCGAAATGTTCGAAAATGTAAAATACAGAGTGAATGAACTCGCTAGAATAGTGGCATATTATCTCTAAGATGATACGTAACAACTATGCTCATTCACAAGAAGATGATTACGATGAGGATATAAAGCAATTTTTAACATAAAACAAAATCCAAAGCCCTATCCCTCGAATATGAAAAGCCAATAGTTTTGTGGACCTTGTTTTGGGTAGTTTGGTGTATCAACTTCTTAGGGGCATAACTTTGTCATACAATATTCGTTTGGGGCAAACGATAACAAGTTGGAAATATATCATTGAGGAGATTCATTTCACAGGATCAATCAGATCCATTGGCTATCATTTAAGTGCACTATCCAAAAAAACTTCATTTAGGCCCTCAAAATTGACCCGAAAGTTTAGGAATCGAACAAATTGTTAAAAATAGTAAATTGACAGAAGATTATTTTCAACTAGTTGGAATAGGTGGATGGCCATTGATATCCACCTATATCAATCCGCCCTCTTTATGAAGTAATGATAAACATTGTGTTGAGTTCCTGGGAGAGAGGGAAAAGTGTTTTTTGAATCTACATCTTGATGAGTTGCTTGTCTGGATGGAGAGGTTGTGTTGCTTAGCTTGTTGAAGGTTGTAATGAACCTTTGGATAGAAGGGTTGGATATTTTTAACCAATATAGATACATCAAATGACTGTGTGGAGAAGGAATCCTTGTGGTTTTATTCAATCTTTTTGATATGCTTCTGTTGGACAGAAGGTGCTTGGACTAAAGCTACAATGGTTGCGGTGTTCTTTTGTTCACATTTTGAAAACACTGTGAAGAAGATGAATTTTCTAGTATGAGATACTACCTTGAGACACTATTTAGGTGGGACAGTAGTTTGAACTACCTCTCATATCCTGCAGATATGAACTCCCATAGTAACTATGACACTACGGGGATGAGATTCCTAAATAGCATGGTGCATTCACATATATGGCTGGCCTAAAATAACACCACAGACATATAGAGGGGAAACATCAGATAATACCTTCTCCTTGAAGGGATGGATGCCATAGGATAGGCAACACTATTGGCTGACACGACGATCTCATCCCTAGAAAAGCCACCCTATATTATATGGCTTCATCAATAATACCAATTTTTTGATTACTTGAGCTGAGATGAGGTTCTTATGGCTTCCTCTATCAACAATGACATGCAATGGGGTCCCCTTCACCCACATTTGTGGATGGAAGAGGCACTCCCCCTCTTTAGGATCTGTGGGATCGTCTAGTTGAATTGTTGCAGTCACGACAATGGAAGTGGGATATGTGTCAATAAATTCTCTCTGTCCATTATATTTTGAATCAACTTTAGAATCTGGGTTTGGCTCTTTTTCTTTAATCTCGGCCACCAATTATTGTTTTGAGGGACATTCATATGTGTTGTACCAGGGGATTTTATGAAAGTCACACCACTTCCCGGTATCTTTCTTTGTCTTCCCATTGTTCTTCTTTTCTTGCGTTTTGGACTGATTTTTAGGATGCTCTTTATTAGTCTCGTCTTTATTGTGATTTAGTTGTTGCGGGTTTGGAGACACAGACTCCCGTTTTTTCTGGTACCTAAATTTCTACATGATTTTGACAATGTATTTATAGGAAGCTCCTAGTGATGAGATGTCCAAGAAATCCATTTCGGTTTGTATGTACCTATGCAAAGCATCATGGTATTTGAGAACCAGATTCCACTTAGAGTCTTCGATACCCATCTTAGTGTGCAAGGTATGGAAATTATTTGTTACCTCTGACACTTTTTTTCCCCTCTCTTGTCGTAGTGTGGTCCATCTCATGTATTGGTCTTCATAATTACCAATAGGGTAATATTGTTCCTTGAATGCATCCACAAAAAAATCCTAAGTGGGCTCGACCCCATATATTCTGGACTCCTTTGTCAAACTTTTATCCCACTAAGTTTCCCACCAATGTTTGACATGGGGGACATCTTTAAGGAGTGCGAAGGTGATCTTTTCCCTATCGGAAAAAAATTCAACAGAAAAATAACCTTCTAGAAGATTTAACCATTTTTCTAGGGCATCAACATCGATGTGACCTTAAAATACGGGAATATAAAAAGTAACTTGTAGCTTGAAGGGGTATGTTCTTCCAAAGTGGATTATTTATGAAGACGATCTTGTTCCTATTGGTAGACGTTGAAGGATGTGGGAAAAATTGTCCATCATTTCGTCCCTTTGTCACATGTGATCTTGCTCAAGCAACAAATAAATAGAATTTTCTGCTCTGACGTTTTTCTTTTCTTTTAGAATAGAGGGTTTATTTGGCATGCAAGAGAGATTGTCCTCAAGAGAGACAATCTTGAGACCCAACTCTCTATACTCATACCTCATTGGGGACATGCACTAAAAAACAGTCAAGAGCATCATGCTCTGATACCATTGACCCGGATTATTTTCGGCAAGAAATGAGAGTGGAGATATAACAAATAAATGTAAAAATATATATTGGATATCAAATAATATGACATAGATATAATATAGATATAAAAATAAATACATAGATAAATCCATACACAATTTATATTATTGAGAGAAATGTATAGAACTATAAAATACAAAGTGAATGAACTCACTAGTATAGTGGCAGATTATCTTTGAGAAGAGATGTGATGGCTACGCTCATTCACAAGAATATGATTACAATGAGGCTCTAAATTCCTTTTGAACATAAATAAAATCCAAAACCCTAACCCTGGAAGATGAAAATCCAACAATTTTGTGGACCTCGTTTTGGGTAGTTTGGTGTATCAACTTCCTTTGGGCGTAACTTTGGCATACGATCTATGTTTGGGGCACATGATATATTGTTGGAAAGGTATCAATGAGGAGAGTCATTTTGAGGGATAAATCAGACTCTTGATATTATTAAGTTTCTCAATCCCGAAAAAAGATCATTTAGGCCCTCAAAATGGCCCCAAAATTTTAGGAACCAAAAAACTATTAAAAATAGTATATTTCCAAAAGATTGTTTTGAGCCAATTGGAATAGGTGGATGGCCACTAATATCAACCTGGATCAATCCTCCCTCCTTATAAATAAATGGTCTATGTTGTGTTGACTTCCCATGGGAGAGGGAAAATTGTTTGTTGAGTCTACATCTTGATGAGTTGCTTTCCTTGCTGGAGAAGTTATGTTGCTTGGCTTTTTGAAGGTTGTCACGAACCTTTGGCTCGAAGGGTTGGAACTTTTTAACCATTCTGGCTGCATTATATGACAATGTGCAGAAGGAATCCTTACTCTTTGCTTCATTATTGTCAACTTGCTAATGTTGGACATAAGGTTCTTGGATTGAGGTTGCAGTAGTTGTGGTGTTCTTCTGTTCACCATTTGAAATGACTGTGAAGAAGCTAAATTTTGTAGTATGAGATACTATATTGTGGCACTATTTAGGTGGGGCAGTAGTTGGAACTACCACTAGTATCGTCTAGAGATGACCCCCTAGAGGAACAATGAAACTACGAGGTCGAGACTCATAAATAACATGATGCTTCCACATATATGGATGGCCCAAAATAAAATCACATACATCGATTAGGGAAACATCACATAATACCTCATCCTTGAAAGGATGAATGCGATATGAAAGGTAGAACTTCTACCTGACACGGAGATCTGGTTTTGTCGACAATCCCAACAGTTTGATGACCTCACCTGAGATGAGTTTCTTTTGGCTTCCACTATCAACAATGAAATGCAACGAGGTCCCCTTCACCCACATATGTCAATGGAAGAGGCACTCCCCCTCTTCAAGATCTATTGGTTCTTCTAGTTGAATTGTTGCAGTCACAACAGTAGCAGTGGGGTCTGCGTCGATGATTCGTCTCCTTCCATTATTTTCTGAATCAACTTCTAAATCTGGGTTCAGATCTTTTTCGTTAATCTCAGCCACCAATTATTGTTTTGAGTGACATGCATCGGGGTTGTGCCAGGATATTTAATTGAATTCGCACCACTTCTCGGTATCCTTCTTTGTCTTCCCATTGTCGTTCTTTGCTTACGACTTGGACTGGATTTTGGGAGGCTCTTTGTAAGGGTCGTCTTTATTGTGATTTTGTTGTTGTGGGTTTGTAGAACCGAACTCACATTTGTTCTGGTGCCTAAATTTCTTCTCTATTTTGAGAACATATCGATATCCATATCCTAGTGATGAGATTTCCAAGAAATCCATTTCAGTTTAGATCTACCTATGCAGATCCCCGTCATATTTTAGAACCATATTTTGCTCAGAGTCTTTAACACCCAACTTGGTGCGCAAGGTATGGAAAGTATTTGTGAACTCATACATTGTTTTTCCCCTCTCTTTCCACAGCGTGGCCCATCTCATGTACTGGTATTCATAGTTACCAACATGGTTATATTGTTCCTTGACAGCATCCACAAAAAAATCCCAAGTGGGATCAACCCCACATATTCTAGACTCCTCTGTGAAACTTTTCTCCCAGTAAGTTTCCCACCAATTTTTGACATGGGGGAGAGATATAAGGAGTTCGAAGGTGATATTTTCTCTTTCATAATGTTTTTGAATAGAGAAATAACCTTGTAGCAAATTTAACCATTTTTCTAGCGCATCCGCATCAATTTGACTTTAAAATACAAGAATATAAAAATTAACTTGTACCTTCAAGGGGGAGGTTCCTACAAAGTGGCCACTTGATGAAGACACACCTGTTTCTATCGGTAGGCATTGAAGTATGTGGGAAAAATTCTCCATCATTTCGTCCCTTTGTCACGTGAGAGATTTCTCAAGCAACAGATTAATATAATCTTTTGCTTCGTCATTTTTCTTTCTTCCACCATAGAGGGTTTCTTGGGCATGCGATAGAAATTTTCCTCAAGAGAGATAAGCTCGAGACCCAACTTTCTATACTCATACCTTTACGGGGACATGCATAGAAAAATTATCAAAAGAAGCTTGTTCTGATACCACAGATCTAGATTATTTTCGGCACGGAATGAGATCGGAGATATAATAAATAAATGTACATAGATATATAGAATATCCAATAATATGAAAGAGATATAACAATAAATACATAGATATATTAATACAAAAATTATATTAATGAGTGAAACATACATAATTTTAAAATACAGAGTGAATGAACTCGCTAAAATATTGGCAGCTTATCTATAAGAAGAGATGTGATGACTATGATCATTCACAAGAAAATTATTACAATGAGTCTCTAAAGGACTTTTTAATATAAATAAAATCCAAAACCCTAACCCTGAAAGATGAAAATACAACAGTCTTGTGGACCTCATTTTGGGTAGTTTGGAGTATCAACTTCCCGGGGGAATAACTTTGGCATACGATCTTCGTTTGGGTCACACTATAGATCCTTCGAAAGGTATAATTGAGGATATATGTTTTGGGGTCTCAATCAGAGCCTTTGGCTATCATTGAGGTTCTTGATCCCCAAAAAACTTCATTAAGGTCCTCAAAATGACCCCGGAAGTTTAGAAACTGAAAAAAATGCTAAAAATAGTAAAATGCCAAAAGATTATTTTTTATCCAGTTGGAATAGGTGGATGGACACCGATATCCACCTGGATAAATCCTCTCTCCTTAGGAATAAATGGTCTCCATTGCGTTGATTTCCCAGGGTAGAGGGAAAACCATTTGTTGAATCTGCATCTTGATGAGTTGCTTGCCTTGTTGGACAAGTTGTGTTGCTTATCTTGTTGAAGGTTGTCATGAACCTATTTCTATAAGGGTTGGACCTTTTTAACTAGTTTGGATGCATGAGATGAATGTGTGCATAATGAATCCTTATGCTTTTCTTCAATATTGTCGACCTGCTTCAGCTCAACAAAAGGTGCTTGGATTGAGGCTATAGTGGTTGTGGTGTTCTTCTATTCACCTTTTGAACAAACTATGAAGAAGTTTAATTTTGTAGTATGAGATACTACCTTGAGGCACTATTTAGGTGGGATAATAGTTAGAACTACCTCTGGTATCCTATAGAGATGACCCCCTGGAGTAACAATGACACTATGGGGTCGAGACTCATAAATAACATGGCGCTTCCACATATATGTCTGGCCCAAAAGAACATCACAGACATTCAATGGGGAAACATCACATAATACCTCATCCTTGAAGGGATAGATTCTATAGGACATGTGACACTATTAGCTGACACATATATATTGTCCCTAGTGAATCCACCCAATGTTGTATGGTTGCGGGTGTGGTGTTGTTGACAATACCATATGTTTGACGACCTCAACTGAGATGAGATTCTTTTGGCGTCTGCTATAAACAATGAAATGCAATGGGGTCCCCTTCACCCACATTTGTGAATGGAAGAGGTGCTCCCCCTCTTCAAGATCTATTGGTTCTTCTAGTTTAATTGTTGGGGTCATGATAGTAGTAGTGGAGTCTACGCTGATGATATGTCTCCTTTCATTATTTTCTTTCTCGACTTCTGAATCTAGGTTCGGATCTTTTTCTTTAATATCAACCACCAATGACTATTTTTAGCGACATTCATTGGTTTTATTCCATGGTATTTTATGGAAGTCACACTACTTCCGAGTATCCTTCTTTTTCTTCCCATTGTCCTTCTTTGATTGCATCTTAGATTGTTTCTGGGAAGCTCTTTGTTAGGGTCATCTTTATTGTTCTTTGGTTGTTGCGTTTTTTCAAACCTGAACTCCCTTTTTTTTTGATTCCTAAATTTCTGTTCGATTTGGAAAGCATATCGATAGGCAGCTCCCAGTGATGAGATGTCGAGGAAATCCATTTTGGTTTGGATGTACCTATGCAGAGCCCCAAGGTATTTCAGAACTTAAGTTTGCTCAGAGTATTTGATACCCAACTTGGTGCACAAGGTATGGAAATTATTTGTGAACTATGGCACTATTCGGCCCCTCTCGTGTCGTAGTGTGGTCCATCTCATGTACTGGTTTTCATAGTTACCAACAGGGTAATATTGTTCCTTGACTACATCCAAAAACATATCCTGAGTCAGCTCGGCCCCATATATTGTAAACTCCTCTGTGGAACTTTTCTCCTAGTAAGTTTCCCACCAAGGTTTGACATGGAGGAGAGATTTAAGGTGTGCGAAGGTGATCCTTTCCCTATTGGAAAAATTATGAACATAGAAATAACCTTCTAGAATATTTAACCATTTTTCTAGGGTTTTCGCATCGATCTTACCTTCAAATAAGGGAATATCAAAATTAACTTGTACCTTGAAGGGGGATGTTCCTCCAGTTTGGTCTCTTGATGAAGACATGCATGTTGCGATCAACATGCATTGAATGACGTAGGAAAATTTCTTCAGCATGTCGTCCTTGTGTTGGGTGAGAGCTTGCTCAAGCAACATATTAATAGAATCTTCTACTCCTCTATTTTTATTTTCTTCCACCATAGAGGGTTTCTTGGGTGTGTGAGATTAAGTTTCCTCAAAATATACAATCTCAAGACCCAACTTGCTACACTCAAACAAAGTCAGGGACATGCATTGAAAAATGATAAAGAGAAGTCTGGTCTGATACCAGTGATCCAGATTATTTTCGACATGAAATGAGAGAAGAGATATGATAAATATGTGTACAGATATATATCAGATATCCAATAATATGACAGATATATAGCATAGATATAACAATAAACATAGATATACGGTAAATCACAATTTCTATTAATGAGGGAAATGTACAATACTGTAAAATGGAGAGTGAATGAAATCGCTAGAATGGTCACAACTTATCTATGAGAAGAAATGTGATGGATATGAGGCTCTAAATTCATTTTTAACATAAAAAAAATCCAAAACCCTAACCCTAGAAGATGAAAAGACAACATTTTTGCAGACCCTGTTTTGGGTAGTTCAGTGTATCAACTTCCTAGGGGCTTAATTTTGGCATATGATCTCTTTTTTTGGTGCATGATATCTCATTGGAAAGGTATCGTCGAGGAGATTAATTTTGGGGGCTCAATCAAGGCCTTTGAATATCATTGAGGTGATTGATCCAGAAATAACTTCATTTAGGCCCTCAAAATGGCCCCGAAAGTTTAGGAACCCAAAAACTGCTAAAAATAGTAAATTTACATAAGATATTTTTGAGCCAGGTTGAATAGGTGGATAGCCACCGATATCCATATGTATAAATATAGGTATTGGGATTCCATATCCATGGATTACATGTTCTACATGCATTCAACCAAGCATGGGAATGAATGTTTCTTCATGGCCATTGAACGATTCTCTAAGATGGAAGTTTTAACACCCTGGACGAAGAGCATCAAACTCGAGGCCACCACTAATATATTATTTGAAAATTTATGGGTTCATTTTGGTCTCCCATGGACCATTATTTTAGATCAAGACAATAGGTTCTAGAGTACTTTTTGTTCCATCCTATGGTCGATGATGGACACCAAGCTAACCAAATCGATTACCTTCCACCCATAGACTAATGGACAAAAATAGGTAGTCAATAGGATGAGTGTCCATATAATAAGGATGTACAATTACATACATCCATGCACATGGTATGAGAGCCTTATTTATGTTCAACATAGCTACAACATATCCCTACATAGCTCTATTTTCCACGACCCTTTTCAGGTGCAATTAGGGTTCCAGTCATTTTCACCCATTAGCGTAGCTTTTCCCATTACAACTGCATAGGAAGAGTCCTCTCATGCTTAGAATAAGGTTGATAAAGAAACCATTTTTTTCAAATGAATCCATCAAATCCAACTACAAGTTCATGGTATTATGGAGAAATCCAATGCTAGGTACAATCAGTTCCACGATCAACATTAGGTACCACACAATTTTTAGGTAGGAGATAAGGTATAGTTTCATTTGCAGAAAGAGTGCCCCACATGATCTCATAGAAATCTCTACCCACTATGATACAAGACTTACACCATCACAAATTTCATGGGTGAAAATTATTTTGAATTAATTATTCCACCTTTCCCTGGCTTGCACCTAGTATTTAAAGTGGAACTACTTCGACCATATTTTCCACCTCTCCTAGATGCTTCTGACACAACCAAGCACTTGGACCCTACAAAACTCAATACTGACTACATCCAACATGAGAAATTTGATTAAATAATGGACACCAAAATGAAAGGAACCCGCTAGAAAAACACCCAACTCTATTGGGTCGTCAAAGGAGGGAATCTTTTTCACCAAGGAAAGTGGCTTATGAGAAGTCAGATTCAATAGAAGTTTCCCCATATGATGGAGTAACTTAACGCAGTGGGAACCATTTATTACTAAGGTGGGAGGACCAATCCAGGTGGATATTGGTGGCCACCCAACTATTCCACTAATTCATAATGGTTCCACATCTTGGTAGTTTTTCTATGGTTTTCTGGGTCCCAAACTTCCAGGGACGTTTTAGGACCCTAAACAATGTTTTTTGGTGGGATAGATCCTATCATGTAGAGATATTTAGATGGTAATTCCTAACAGAATGTGTACTCCTCGACTATACCTTTTCAACCGAGTATTGAGTGCCCCAAGCATAAATTATATTAAAAATTTCCACCCCCGAGAAGTTGACGTATCAACTAACCACATCGGGGCATGTTACCCACCCATGCCTAGGGGTATATGCAGAATATCATGTATTGATGCCCACAATAAAGAACAATATCTACACTATGATGATGAACATCATGTCCATATATGGTAGCCCAACAACCCCCCTAATTTTCCTCCCCACAAAGATCAACCAAGGCTCGTCACATTCAAGAAACCCAGGTTATGGGACATGGTTAGCCAGTGTCACCATGAGGTATGGTTAGTCCTTTTTTCATGCAAGGTGTTTTTGTTAAATTATTCGGCATGTGGACAAGGATCATTTGTTGAAGTTGGATAGTGGATCACTTGCTTGAGAAATTTCCTTGGTTTTCTTTGTTTCAACTTGGTGATCAACTTCTGTACCCTAGTTTTGTATTGTCACCACCCAAGGAAAAGGGGTAATGTTGGCGGGCCCTCCCAAGGGTAATATTTCACTCCCGACCATACTTAAAACTTTCCATCTTAAATCATCCACATATCCTAAAATTCTAATATGTCCCACTCTCATGAGAACAAGGGGCCGAAGGTTGAGAGTTTGTTTCAAATCTACTATAAAAGAACAAGAAAATGATGCTAAAAAGGAAGTGGCCATAGAAAATTAGAACCACCAAAATTCGGCCCAACTTGACCTCTTCTCATTAAATTCTCTCCCTGGTCCTAAAAAACTAATGCTAAAGCATGGAAACCCATAAAGGGGGACCCTCAAATTTGCAAATTATAAATAAAAGAAGCGATTGCAAAGATGGCTAATGAAGGGTTTGGAAAAATGTGTCATGCAAATATTGGGTAACTCAAGAGAAAGCACACCCTCAACAAAAATTCTCATAGAGATGGACACCAGAAGCCATGAAGGAATTCATAAACTATAACATCTTCACACATGCTCTTGATGTATTTTTACTTTCCCTTATCACTCTTAGTACATATCCCTCTACCTGGTTTATTTATTTTTTATCTAGGTGGCACACCTAATAGGTTTTGATGAAAGTCGTCCCATACATAAACTTGGTAACCCTCATAAGGTCTTGGGATTGGGTGATACTTGAAGGGGATACTAGGGTGAATTGTTTACATGGTTTTTATCTTAGGCATCAACTTACATTGGATTATTTAAGGACTAATGTGTCTTATGAACATTGGTTTAATTTTTTTATATTTTTCTTTGTTTTGAATGGCCCTGACATGGCTCTTTTAGGGACGTATTGGGTTGTGCTCGGGATGTTATGAATTATTATAGGACTTTGTCATGTGTGATGGAGAGGAGTGAGTCATCTGTTGACTCAATAACCTTATATAGTGCCTCTTACATCCTTGGAACCCTGGATGATGGAGATATGGGCTTGGTTTAAGTAGGTTTGGTTAGTGTGCCGCATACATGGGATGAGAAGCCCATGGGATGGGAAAATCACTAGGAGATTTTTTACAGAGAGGATGGAGGACATTTCATTTGGAGGAACCTTTACATCACTCGAGGACAAGATTACACCCCTATTTCACTTGGACATGGCCTCTGGAGGCCTATGGCATCACCCTCTAGACCTTAACGTCACCTTTGGAGGCTAGGATTTTATAGATGATGTGGCTATGAAGGTGATTTAACATGTGGTGACACTTTGGATCATATTTTTTGACATTGCAACATGCATTATGCCCTTTGGAGGCCTAAAATCACCCTTCTTGAGGCTTGATGTAACTCTCTTGAGCGCTATGTCACCCTTCTCGGGCATGATGTTGCCCTTTTAGGGTTATGTTTTATGTAATTTTGATTTTTGGCATATTGTAGAGGAAAATTAAGGGGTTGGCCCTCTTATATTTTGTAGTTGACAAAATTATGTGGAAAAATTTCTTTAGGGTGGCCTCATATAAATAGTCCACCCACACATTTCATTTTCATCATCACTTCTCACCTTTTTCAGAGACAAGTATTAAATTTTCTCCCTCTTGGGCTATCTATCTCTTCTACACCTATGCGTTATGCTTGGAGAGTAAAATTGTGGATGGTTTTGTTAATTTTTGGATGGATTTTTTTCAATTAGGGTGTTATCTCATGGTATCTCGGTGAAGTGAAATTTCTGTAATTTAATCTTCATTCTATTAATGTTTCATGGAAATTATACTTTTTCATGCTAGACGTCTTGCTTGGTGAAACCCTAAGAGAGGAGCATAATTGCTTCCTCCTCTCACAAGGTTGGTTTTGTCCAAAATTTGTGAAGGAATCCTTGCTAGGGTCAGTGTCGTAAATCCCCAAAGTGACTTTAGGATTTTGGCCCTAGACATTTGATTTTGACCTAGTTGAAGCATTAAGAAAGGATAAAAGGTTGTTAGAGCCCAAATGTGCTTGCACTCTACCAATCCTTCTCTTTAATTTTTAAAGCCTAAGGCCCTAATGTGGTATCACCTTAGAGTTTAAACCCTACCTATTGGTTTCTACTAGTTTAATACTCAAGTATTGTTGCATTTGTTGTTATAAAGACTCCATATCCCTAAGGCATTGGTTACATAGCTCTCTTGTAGTTAAATTGATCAACAAACACTATGTTTGAACTCTCTTTTAATCTCTCCACTAACGTTTCTAACACTAACTTTCTAGTAAACTTGATGTTTTTATAAAAGTCTTCTACAACCACTTGATAACTCTTCAATTTTCTTCATACACTCATTTATTGGTGGTCTAACTGATTCAAAAATTGCATCTATCAATTGGATATTGTTATAGTGGATTTGTGTTAAGTTTTCCTTACCAATTGTTGCATTTCTGATAATAAAAATATTGTTGTTGTTATAACTTACTTATTGTTGTTTCACTATTATTCATTGTTGCAAATTCATTACCGATTTAACAACTTTTCATTTCTAGGCTCTTTAAGAGGCACTTTATTGCTTGTTTGAACCTGGAAATAATTATATACATGCTATAAATTGTTTGTGTTCCAAGAATGTACTTAAACAAACTTATATCTCTTATCTTTCCTTGAACTATACCTTTTAAATAGTGATCATGAGAGGGGGTGGTAGGCTTGGCTACTATACTTGCTACTTTTATCCCTTGAGGTCACCAAAGAAGCATCACTTGTGGTGGACCTCCTTAATCACTAAAACATGGGAATTTATTACTGTGGTGACAATTGTAGGATCTTCTATAGTTACACAAGATTTGATAACTTGTAGTGGAGCTTTGCAAAAGTAAAAATCTTGTGATAACATTTAAGTGCCACTACCAAGGAAGATTGAGTCATTCTCCTCAAATGACATATCTTTGGTAAAATTTATCTTGAATCCCTTATCTTACAAGTTCACATGGCGAATCCATTGAGGTTAATTCCCTTTCCTTCTGTTGATGATCAAAAGCAGATCATCTGGTGAATCCATTGACATATTTGAAGGTGGCATCCTACTCTTAACTTTGTGATATTGTATATTTTCAAGTGATGGAATTATGACACGTTGGTCACTTCACAAAATGTTTACCTCTCTGGATATTGAGGATATTTGAGGGTACTGAAATCACTTTTCTCCAGGTTGGGGAAAAAAATTCCAAATTTGATGGAAACACGTCCTTGTCTATTACTAATGTTGTGAATTTATTGAAGTATGTTTCAAAGATAGATGTGACACATCGTTATGTGTTAATAAGATTGTTTTTTCTATCTATGGAAACAATACAAAAGGATTGGGTCAAGGACACTCTCAATCCAAATACTATATCTTCTCTTACAATTTTCATCGAGGAATTACTCAAGAGGTGGGCCCTGAGAACACAAAGATATGAAGATATTCACCACGATCTTAGAGTGGCCCTACAAAGGGAAGGGTTATATTTTTACCTTGTTGAGGAAGATGAAGAAACCTTTGAAGAACAAGAAGTTGAAGAGAATATTCATGAAGAGGATTACCAATGCCTCGAAGAGGAGCATGAATCACCTCATGAATTCATTGAAGACAAAGAAGAATTTATTGAATAATGAGAGCCTCAAGGGGTGAGTCATGAGGAAAATTTCCAAGAAGAACATGAGTTTCCTTGTGAATATGCCAAAGAAAAACAATTTTATGAAACACACCATTTTAAATACCTAATCCATGAAGAGGCTCTTCATATAGATGAAGTTTTGGTATTTTCTCCTCCACTTGATGAAGTCATCCAAGCCTCCATTCCTCATGCACAAGAAGAAAAAAACCTTGTAAGTTACACTCATTTCCAACTTTTCAATGTTGATGCATTTCATGATGGGAAATTGAAGATGTGCTAGAGGAACCCTTGGATGCATTAGACCCTTCATGTTATAATAAAGGTGATTATGTGATTAATAATATTGATGAGTTTATACATGTTGGGAAACATAAATGCGATGTGATTTGTCCCTATGGAGATTCTATTTATGACATTGAATGTCATTTTGAACTGTTTCCTTTAAAACAACCATATGAGATTACTATTGATTCAGAAGCTTGGAAACATGAAGATTACATGATTCCAAATTTAGTCCAACCACCCAGGGGTGACTTATTGCAACACTCTCATGATGACTTATGGTTGTATCCTAGAGGGTTTGATACATATTCTTTTGAGCACATGGATTTATCCTACGAAGAAGAGTTTCAAACATTGTTGTTATCTGACCTTGATGGGGGTAAGGACAAGCTTGATGGGGTTATGGACATGACTTTCCTAGAACAATAATTTTATGACAAGCATTTCCCGCTATAAATATGGTTGGGATTTTTCCTTATGATGGTCATTTTCCTATCAGACAAAGTTGTTTTCAACCTTTGTTTTTTTTCAAGGGTTTTTTAGCTTGAAACACAAGATTAGAAAGCCTTGGGTTGGGAGAATTGTTTTTTTCTCTAGGATTGGTTTGGTCCCCTACTTAGCTCTTTATTTTTACATGGGAAACCTTATAGTTTTCCTTAGCTTCCTTCTCAGTCTTCAGGTGTTGTCTTGGTTGATAAGGATGAGGATTTTCCTTCCTCTGATTCTTTTGTCTTGATCCTAGGATGGATAAGGTATGGTTGTAATGATACCTCTTGGCATGATTTTTTCCCTCCCTCCTACCTCCATGATTTACATTTTATGATTATTTATGATATAATGCATGCTATAGCTCATGAAATTTGTGTTACTGACTTATATTTATTTTGGTTTATGATGAAGCATAGGGATAAGCATTTTGATACAATGCTAGAACAATTTCACTGGTAATATTATTATACCTATAATTTCAACTAACATTGATTAGTGTAGGTTAGGTAGGAATTTTCACCTTGCATTTGCATTTGTATATATTGCATAATGCACTCATGCTAGTGCAGTTGTATCTTCTTTCATACACATGTTGATTTCTTGTTTGCATATAATGAATACATGTTAGGAAATTGCATTTTCTATTTGTCTTTATCATTTTGTAGCTAAGGAAAATTTTATTTTCATGCATGGTTGGGATTATCAATGACAATTGGTGGATCACATCCATCATCAGGTACTTCTAAAGTTCTTTGTTTCTTGAAGTGGGTGTAGGATTTCATTTCTTGGAGAACCAGAGATGTTGGCGTTCTCATGCACTCTAAAGTGAGCACATGTCCCCATGTTGGAGCCCAATGTTACCACACCTCCCGTGCCTAGGGGTAACTAGAGGAGATCATATCTCAAGGCCCATAATGGAGAACATGGTCTACACCATGATCATGACCAACATGCCCATAAATGGCAGCCTAACAACCCCGCTGATTTTCCTCCTAGCACAGATCAACCAAGGCTCGTCACATTAAAGTAACCCAGGGTATGGGACATGGTAAGTCAGTGTCACCATGAGGTATGGTTAGTCATTTTTTCATGGAAGGTGTTGTGCTTACCAAACTAAGCCTAGAGAAAAAAAAATTCTCCCAACCAAAGGCTTTCTAATCTTGTGTTTGAAGCTAAAAAACCCTTGCAAAAAAAAAAAGGTTGAAAACAACTTTGTCTGATAGGAAAATGACCATCATAAGGAAAAATACCCTACTTAGCTTGATGGGGTTATGGACATGGTAAGTCAGTGTCACCATGAGGTATGGTTAGTCATTTTTTCATGGAAGGTGTTCTGCTTAATTTGCTGGGAATGTGCACAAGGATCATTGCTTGAAGTTGGATAGTGGATCACTTGCTTGAGAAATTGTCTTGGTTTCCTTGTTTCACCTTGGTGGTCGTCTTCTATACCCTATTCTTATATTGTCACTACCCAGGGAGAAGGGTTAATGTTGGGGGGGGCTCCCAAGGGTAGCGTTCCACTCTCGTAAATACTTATCACTTTTCATATTACATCCCATCACGTGTCCTAAACTTCGGATATGGCCGAGTCTAATGAGAAGAAGGGGTTGAAGGCCTCGAGCTTGTTTCAAAGCTACTATAAAATAATAAGAAAATGATGTTAAAAAGAAATTAAACATAGAAAATTAAGACCACAAAAATTCGGTCCAACTTGAGCTCTACTCATTCAATGCTCACCCTAGTCCCAAAAATGTAATGATAAAGCTTGGAAACCCATAAAGGGGGATCCTCAAATTTACAAAATATAAATGAAATAAACGATTGGAAATATGGCTAATGAAGGGGTTTGTAAAAGTGTGTCACGCTAATATTGGGTAACTCAAGCGAAATCTCACCATCAACAAAACCGCTCATATATATGGAGACCATAAGGCTTGAAGGAAGCTCTAAACTATAACATTTTTACACTTTATCTTGATGGATTTTTACTTTCCCTTGTCACTCTTGGGACTTATTGCTCTACCTGGCTTATTAATTTCATGTCTAGGTGTCACGCCTAATAGGGATGGATGAAGGCCCTCCCATACCTAAACTTAGTAACCTTCCCAAGGTCTTAGGCTTATGTGATACTTGAAGGGGATACTAGGGTGAATTCTTTACATGGATTGTATCTTAGGCATCCACTTACTTTGAATTGTTTAAGGACTAATGTGTCTTATTAAAATTGGTTTGCTTTGTCTTATATTATTCTTTTTTTAAATGGCCTTAACATGGTTCTTTAAGGGACATCATGGGTTGTTCCCAGGATGTTGTGCCTTATTGAAGGACTTTTGGCAGATGTGATGGAGAGAAGTGAGTCATCCAGTGAGTCAACACCCTTAGATAGTGGATCTTACATCCTTGGAACCTTTGATGATGGAAAGATGAGCTTGTTTTGAGTAGTTTTGGTCAATGTGCCACATTCATGCGCTGAGACGCCCATAGGCTAGGAAAAGCATCTAGATCTTTTGTGCATAGAAAATGGAGGTTGTTTCTCTTAGATACACCTTGGCATCACTCTAGGATGAGATTACACCCCTATTTCACTTGGACGTGGCCTTTGGAGGCCTATGACATCACCCTCTCTCCCTTGACGTCACCTTTGGATGCTAGGGTCTAATGGATGATGTGTCTCCAGAGGTGATTTGACATGAGGAGATGCCTTGCTTCAAACTTTTTCACACTGGATCATTTTTTATGGACTTTGTAGACCTAAAGTCTCTTTACTTGAGGCTTGACGTCACTCTCTTGAGAACTACATCACCCTTCTAGGGCATGATGTCACCCTTTTAGGGTTATATTCTATGTATTTTTCATTTTTGTCATATTGTAGAGGAAAATTAAGGGGTCGACCCTCTTCTATTTTGTATTTGAAAACATTGTGTGGAAAAATTGGTTTAGGTTGGCCTCATATAAATACGCCACCTTCACATTTCATTTTCCATCATCACTTCTCACCTTTGTTAGAGAGAAGTCTGAAATTTTCACTCTCTTGGGCTACCTATCTCTTCTACACCTATGCTCTATGCTTGGAGGGTGAAATCATGGATACTTTTGTTGAGTTTTAGATGGAATTTATGTAATTAGGGTTTGTCTCATGATATCTTGGTGAAGTAAGTGAAATTTTTTCAATTTTATCTTCATGCTATTAATGTTTCATGGTAATTTTACTTTTTCATGCTATATTTATTTCTTGGTGAAACCCTAAGAGAGGATCATAAGTTTTTCCTTCTCTCACAAGGTTGATTTTTTTCTAAAATTTATGAAAAAATCCTTGCTATGGTTAGTGTCATAAATCACTAAAGTGCTATCACTTTAGGATTTTATCCCTAGACATTTGATGTTGACCTAGTTGAAGCATTAAGAAGGGACAAAAGGTTTCTAGAGCCCAGATTTTCTTGCAATCTAGCAAACCTTCTCTTTAAGGTTTAAACCATAAAGCCCTAATGTGGTATGACCTTAGATTATAAACCCTACCTCTTGGTTTCTACTTCTTTAATCTTAAAGTATTATTTCATTTATTGTTATAAAGAATCCATATCCCCGAGGCATTGGTTAAATAGCTTGCTTTTTGTGAAATTGATCAACAAACACTCTCTTAAGATCTCCACTACCATTGCTCACACTAACATTGAATAAATTGCTAATAAACTTGTTGTTGTTGCAAAAGTTTTCTACAAACTTCTGATAACTCTTTAATTTGTTGCATACACTCATTTGTTGGTGGTCTAACTCATTCAGAAATTGCATCTAACAATTAGATATTATTCTAGTGGATTTGTCCTAAGTTTTCCTAATCAATTGTTGCATTTATGATAACCAATTGTTTCTATTGTTACAACTTACTTACCATTTTTGTAATATTGTTCATTGTTGCAAATTCATAACATCCATGGAAACTTTTTATGTCTAGAAACTTTTTATGTCTAATTCACTAGTTGTAATATTCTTTTGAGCACTTGGATTTATCCTACCAAGAAGAGTTTCAAACATTTTTGTTATCTGACCTTGATGGGGGTAAGGACAAGCTTGATGGGGTTATGGACATGATTTTCCCAGAACAATAATTTTATGAAAAGCGTTTGCAGCCGTCTCTTCTTTTACCTTGCTATTCTGCTATAAATATGGTTGGGAGTTTTCCTTATGATGGTCACTTTCCTATCAGACGAAGTTGTTTTCAACCTTTGGTTTTTTGCAAGGGTTTTTTAACTTCAAACACAACATTACCAAGCCTTGGGTTGGGAGAAGTTCTTTTTTCTCTAGGCTTGGTTTGGTCCCCTACTTAGCTCTTTCTTCTTCCATGGGAAACCTTATAGTTTTCCTTAGGTTCCTTCTCAATCTTCAGGTGTTGTCTTGGTGGATAAGGATGAGGATTTTCCTTTGTCTGATTCTTTTGTCTTGATCCTAGGATGGATAAGGTATGGTTGTAGTGATATCTCTTGGCATGATTTTTTCCCTCCCTCCTACCTCCATGAGTTGCATTTTATGATTATTTATGATATAATGCATGCTATAGCTCATGCAATTTGTGTTACTGACTTATATTTATTTTGGTTTATGATGAAGCACAGGGCTAAGCATTTTGATATAATGCTAGAACAATTTCACTGGTAATATTATTATACCTATAATTTCAACTAACATTGATTAGTGTAGGTTAGGTAGGAATGTTCACCTTGCATTTGCATTTGTATATATTGCATAATGCACTCATGCTAGTGCAGTTGCATCTTCTTGCATATACTTGTTGATTTTTGTTTGCATATAATGAATACATGTTAGGAAATTGCATTTTCCATTTGTCTTTATCATTTTGTAGCTAAGGAAAATTTTATTTTCATGCATGGTTGGGATTATCACTGATAATTGGTGGATCACATCCATCGTCAGGTACCTCTAAAGTTCTTTGTTGCTTGAAGTAGGTGTAGGATTTCATGTCTTCGACAACTAGAGTTGTCGGCGTTCTCATGCACTCTAAAGTGAGCACATGTCCCCATGTTGGAGCCCAATGTTACCACACCTCCCATGCCTAGGGGTAACTATAGGATATCATATCTCAAGGCCCATAATGGAGAACATGGTCAACACCATGATCATGGCCAACATGTCCATAAATGGTAGCCTAACAACCCTGCTGATTTTCCTCCTAGCACAGATCAACCAAGGCTCGTCACATGCAAGTAACCCAGGGTATGGGACATGGTAAGCAAGTGTCACCATGAGGTATGGTTAATCATTTTTTCATGCAAGGTGTTGTGCTTAATTTATTGGGAATTTGGATAAGGATCATTGCTTGAAGTTGGATAGTGGATCACTTGCTTGAGAAATTGTCTTGGTTTCCTTGTTTCACCTTGGTGGTCATCTTTTGTACCCTATTCTCATATTGTCACTACCCAGGGAGAAGGGGTAATGTTGGGGGTCCCTCCCAAGGGTAACGTTCCACTCTCGTACATACTTATCACTTTCCATATTACATCCCATCATGTGTCCTAAACTTCGTATATGGCCCAGTCTAATGAGAAGAAGGGGTTGAAGGCCTCGAGCTTGTTTCATAGATACTATAAAATAATAAGAAAATGATGTTAAAAAGAAATTAAACATAGAAAATTAAGACCACAAAAATTCGGTCCAACTTGAGCTCTACTCATTCAATGCTTGCCCTAGTCCTAAAAATGTAATGATAAAGCTTGGAAACCCATAAAGGGGGACCCTCAAATTTACAAATTATAAATGAAATAAACGATTGGAAATATGGCTAATGAAGGGGTTTGGAAAAATGTGTCACACAAATATTGGGTAACTTAAGCGAAATCTCACCATCAACAAAACCGCTCATATAGATGGAGACCATAAGGCTTGAAGGAAGCCCTAAACCATAACATTTTTACACTTTATCTTGATGGATTTTTACTTTCCCTTGTCACTCTCAAGACCTATCACTCTACCTGGCTTATTAATTTCATGTCTAGGTGGCACACCTAATAGGGATGGATGAAGGCCCTCCCATAACTAAACTTAGTAACCTTCCCAAGGTCTTAGGCCTATGTGATACTTGAAGGGGATACTAGGGTGAATTGTTTACATGGATTGTATATTAGGCATCAAATTACTTTGAATTGTTTAAGGACTAATGTGTCTTATGAACATTGGCTTGCTTTGTCTTATAATATTCTTTTTTTTAATGGCCCTAACATGGTTCTTTAAGGGACATCTTGGGTTGTTCCGAGAATGTTGTGCCTTATTGAAGGACCTTTGGCACATGTGATGGAGAGAAGTGAGTCATCCAGTGACTCAAAACCCTTAGATAATGGCTCTCACATCCTTGGAACCCTGGACAATGGACATATGGGATTGGCTTGAGTAGTTTTGGTCAATTTGCCACATTCATGGGCTGAGATGCCCACAGGCTAGGAAAACCATCTAGATCTTTTGTGCATAGAAAATGGAGGATGTTTCTCTTAGATGTACCTTGGCATCACTCTAGGATGACATTACACCCCTATTTCACTTGGACGTGGCCTTTGGAGGCCTATGACGTCACCCTCTCTCCCTTGACGTCACCTTTGGATGCTAGGGTCTAATGGATGATGTGGCTCCAGAGGTGATTTGACATGAGGAGACGCCTTGCTTCACACCTTTTCACATTGGATCATGTTTGATGGCCTTTGGAGACCTAACATCTCTTTACTTGAGGCTTGATGTCACTCTCTTGAGAACTACATCACCCTTCTAGGGCATGATGTCACCCTTTTAGGGTTATATTCTATGTATTTTTCATTTTTGTCATATTGTAGAGGAAAATTAAGGGGACGACGCTCTTCTATTTTGTATTTGAAAAAATTGTGTCGAAAAATTGGTTTAGGGTGGCCTCATATAAATACGCCACCTTCACATTTCATTTTTCATCATCACTTCTCACCTCTGTTAGAGAGAAGTCTGAAATTTTCACTCTCTTGGGCTGCCTATCTCTTCTACACCTATGCTCTATGCTTGGAGGGTGAAATCATGGATACTTTTGTTGATTTTTAGATGGAATGTTTGTACTTAGGGTTTGTCTCATGATATCTTGGTGAAGCACGTGAAATTTTTGCAATTTTATCTTCATTCTATTAATGTTTCATGGTAATTTTACTTTTTCATGCTATACTTATTGCTTGGTGAAACCCTAAGAGAGGATCATAAGTTTTTCCTTCTGTCACAAGGTTTATTTTTTCTAAAATTTATGAAGAAATCCTTGCTATGGTTAGTGTCATAAATCACTAAAGTGCTATCACTTTAGGATTTTATCCCTAGACATTTGATGTTGACCTAGCTGAAGCATTAAGAAGGGACAAAAGGTTGCTAGAGCCCAAATTTTCTTGCAATCTAGCAAACCTTCTCTTTAAGGTTTAAACCATAAGGCCCTAATGTGGTATGACCTTAGATTATAAACCCTACCTCTTGGATTCTACTTGTTTAATCTTCAAGTATTATTTCATTTATTGTTATAAGGAATCCATATCCCTGAGGCATTGGTTAAATAGCTCTCTTTTTGTGAAATTGATCAACAAACACTCTCTTAAGATCTCCACTACCATTGCTAACACTAACATTGAATAAATTGCTAATAAACTTGTTGTTGTTGCAAAAGTTTGCTACAACTTTCTGATAACTCTTTAATTTGTTGCATACACTCATTTGTTGGTGGTCTAACTCATTCAGAAATTGCATCTAACAATTAGATATTATTCTAGTGGATTTGTGCTAAGTTTTCCTAAACAATTGTTGAATTTATGATCACCAATTGTTTCTATTGTTACAACTTACTTACCATTGTTGTAATATTGTTCATTGTTGCAAATTCATAACATCCATTGAAACCTTTTATGTCTAGAAACTTTGTTGGGATTAGATATGTAAGTTTTGATATTATTTTGTTTTTACTTTATTTCTTGTTTACATTTATAATGTGTTTTGGTCATCAATTCATTTACCCAAACTCGGTTGTAACACACTAGTTCACATTTCTTATTTAAAAGTTATAAAATTGTTCTTTACTTAGTTACATCAATTCTTAATTTTGAGGTCACCATCATCCTATAATCATCGAGAGATTTTGGATGATATAAAACTTTTTTCTAATTCCAAGTTCAAGACAGAAAGCACCCTTGTATGTTTGTGTACTATTTTTTCGTATTTTGATGACATTGTGGATGATGTGTCTTCCAAATCTACATGTCGTAACAAGAATATTGTTTAGTCAGCATGGATGTCACATGATGTGCCATGTAACATATATTGTGTGGAATACTACTTGACGCATGAGTTGGCAACATTTGTTTGGTATCTGAATTTGGCTTCTCACAATATGCATTTTATGTAAGTTCCTCTGGATGCATTTGATCCATATCCAGATACATTAATTTGATTTTTTCCTTTTATTTTTGTTTTTATTTTTTCCTTTTATTATTTTTAATTTCATTTATTTCGTCTTTATGGATATCGTGATTCTCGATTTTATTTTTTGTTAATTTATTTTGAATTTAATTGTTATTTTAATTTTTATTTAATTGTTATTTTAATTTAATTTAATTTAATTTATATTTTTATGGAAATTTATATCACGAGAGTTCATCATTTGTTTTGATTGTATTTATTCATCAACTACTCAAATTTTCATTCTTTCCTTTACCACACAAAAAATTAATTGGTCGACATTTATAATATAAACCCATAGAATTACTTCCCCCCAATGCATGTAGGATAATGAATTAAACTCATAGATCAACGACGAGAATTAATCCAAGGATGAAATCAACATCTAATGAGATCCCTTATCTAGGGGTCATATCTGGAGTTTTAGATGGCTAAATTGAGCAAGCAATAACTTGTTTGAAAGTTGGGAGTGAGGAACATATTCGAAGATTTTTTTTTGTTAAATTGATAGTGGAAATGCCTGAAAATTTTGAAATAAATCAATGCACGATTTGGCCTTTATTTTTCATGTTTTTGATAAAGTTTATTAATTTTATTTTTTGTTTTTTTATAGGTATTTAAGTTGCAATAATATGGAAAGGCAAGCTAAGTGAGCTTATTTATTCATCATTCATCATTTGTTTTGATTTTATTTATTCATCAACTACTCAAATTTCCATTCTTTCCTCTACCACACAAAAAATTAATTGGTCGACATTTATAATATAAACCCATAGAATTACTTCCCCCCAATGCATGTGGGATAATGAATTAAACTTGTAGATCAACGACGAGAATTAATCCAAGGATGAAATCAACATCTAATGAGCTCCCTTATCTAGGGGTCATATCTGGAGTTTTAGATGGCTAAATTGAGCAAGAAATATCTTGTTTGAAAGTTGGGAGTGAGGAACATATTGGAAGAATGTTTTTTGTTAAATTGATAGTAGAAATGCCTGAACATTTTGAAATAAATCGGTGCACGATTTGGCCTTTATTTTTCATGTTTTTTTATAAAGTTTATTAATTTTATTTATTATTAATTGTCTTTATTGTTTTTTTTATAGGTATTTAAGTTGCAATAATATGGAAAGGCAAGCTAAGAGAACATAGTGAGAGAATAAAGTACAAATATGAAGAAGAAAATCAACTTGCAAACTAATAATGAAGCCTACAAGTGAAGTTATTTGGATAAAAAAATCCAAACTAGTTATGAAACAAGAACCCCTAAATCCAAAAGGGAAAACAATGTGACAATTTTATTTCTTGGAAAATAGTGTCTATATTTTAAAATGATTATTTTCCAATGATTTTAGAAATAATATCAAAATATACGTTGGAGAATAATAGTTATTGTAACAGAAGATGGAAGGAACAAAATGTATTATACTGAGACAAATAGTTTGAAAGGAGGATCTATGGAAGAAATGAGGGGCTAGATTTTATTTGTAGGAGGCTTGGACTTATGAGATTCTACTTGTGTATTTGTATTAGACTAAAAGGAAGGAAAAGTCTAAAATCCTTTGTATTTTTCTTGCATATTTTTATCATGAGAAAGAGAAGGGTTTTATCTCGTGTGAAGAGTTCATGCTATCAAGAATTCTTACAAGTATGAATTCTTGCCAGAGGATCAATAGCTTTGTATTGAAACTATATATTTTTATCATCTTTGATAATAAAGTGAATACCTAGATATTTTGGGAGAAATATGCTCAAGTGGATGTAAGGTTGTATTTCTCCTCGTTAGTGTGAATTATACAAATTTATGATTCATGTTTCTCATGTGAAATTATTTTTTCAATTGAGTTAAATTCTTCAATTTGATCATATATTAGATACAAGAGTACATTTATTGTAATTTTCCAAATAACTATTTATTCAAAAAATAACTATATATATGTGTGTGATTAATATATTGTTGAATGAGTGAATTATTTCCTTATATTCAATAATAAAATATTTACTCTTGTGTATGATTTCAATATATCCACTCCTAGTTGTTGGTTTTTCATAAGAGATGATATTGTATATGAATATATTATTACAATGATGAGTGTTCCATATATATAGAACATATGGTGGCCATCCATGAAAGGATGTGTCCCTTGGATAATAAATAACTACATATTTATTATATATATATATTTATACTTTGTATTGTATGTGTGTGTGTGTGTGTGTGGAATAATGTATTCCTGATGTTTGTTCAAACATAAACATTGCCTCTCAATGAGGGAGACATTATTCATCATGCCAAAGCTTGTTTATGAAGTACACAAAATTTAAACACTCCCTCTTAACTAGGGAGGTATTCTTTGTTGCCACATGAGCTCATCAGATATCCATAGTACCATATGACTTCACAGCCAATGGATCCAAGGCCTATGGGAACCTCTCAAATAGCTTCAACATGTCACCATGACATTCACTATATTGCAATCCATTTGTACCTCGTAATGTGCACCCATGTGAATTCACAACCAATCCATCCAAGGCCTATGGGTAGCTCTAAAATAGCCATACCATGTCCCCAAGACATCCACTACCCCACAATGCATATGTAGCTCATCATGTGCACCCATGTGACTTAACATCCAATGCATCCAAGGCTCATGGGTAGCTCTCAAATAGCAACAACATGTCCCCAGGACATCCACTACCCCACAATGCATATGTACCTCGTCACTCCCTCTGAAGAGGGACTGCGCCAAGCTATTTCTTTTGTTTTCTCAGTCCCTCCAGTGAGGGAGTTAAGCTCAGTATCACTTTGATACCATGTTGGTTTTTCATAAGACATTATATTGTATATGAATGTATTATTACAATGATGACACATATATATATATATCTGGAAGAATGTCTTCCCGATGTTGTTCAAACATCAACACTAGCTATCTAGGATATAATAGTTATATTTAATATATATTAATACCAGTATAGTTAGCTTATGAAATATAGTTAGTCGGATAGTTAGATATTTTAATACAAATGAGGTTGATTTGATCGATATTAAATCAATTTCATTATTTAGGTGGAAACTAGGCCCACATACCAGTTAAGATCGCTACCCAAAATGAGATTGATTCTGATTGGGACTTACCATTGAGTGATCCTCCCTTGTTGTTATTGGAAAAACTTTTCTGACCATCAACACTATCTAATGAATATGTTGTGTATTCTTACTCCTTTTTTATGTTTTACATGTTGTATTTTGGCTTTGAAATATTTTTCATTTTCTATGGATAGGCTCATACACTCATCTTGCTAATCATGTTTCATGTTCTTTATTATCATTTATATTCTTATGTGCCATTAATGTCCCAATCTTTCAATTTCCAACTCTCCCAAAATTAAACCAATGTTCCAACAAATCCCCTTTTCTTTTCTTCATTATGTCCCTTCATTTACTCTCTCTATTGATTTATTTATACATGGAAGGATAAAGACTCTTCTATATACCAATCAACTACTCCATCCATCTTTTATGCAGAGGTTGAGTGTTCTCAATGGAACACCCGTAACTTTTAATCACCTCCTATAATGGATTTTAGGTGGTACCTTGGTTTTCATGAATGGTTTCCAATATTGATTCCACATTTCATCTTCTTACTCCTTGGGTTGTACACATGTCACTACTCTATATAAAAATATTGTCTGAAAGGTGGGGAGGTAGAACTCATCCTTCTTTGTCTTGGGGATCTTCTTATTCCTTCTACACAAAGGTGGATGATATGATCCATAAAAAGGGACTTATATCCCACTCACTTGAAAAACACAGATCATATGTAGAATTCTCTTCTAATTTATTCTCTCAGGCTTGTACATAGAGATCTATTTTTAAAAATGCCAATAGGCCTTTGTTCCCTTCCTTGTAAAAGGATCTATGATTTCTTCTTATTATTATGGTCATAAGGTCTATTATCTATGTAACCTTTGCACCCGATGATTGGCTACCTCCTTCTCTATGTAACATACACACAAGGACCCATATGATAATTAAAATTTGGTTATAATTGTTGAGGCTCTCTTAGAGAATAGAATATTAATATCAATGTTGTTTTTCCTTCACTCTTCCACAATGTCCTAATGATATTAAAGAAATAAATATATTTTATGGATGAGTAACTTGAAGTAATGGATCTATTTTTTTATTAGAATATCAAATTCCTTCTCTCAAAGGGGGAGGTAGCTTCAATGTTTTGCAAATACTCCAAACTACTACAAAATTATCGAATCAATTTGTCCTACATATTCTTCTTCTCCAAATCCATTCCTCATTCTTGAAATGAGAAAAGTCTTAGCTCAAGATGAAAGAGATCTTAATTAGATATTTAGGTAGTGGCATGGAATATAATACATTCCTAGTTCTTTCTTTTCCTTACCACTCCAAGCTGGCTCTATTTCAGCATTTTCTCTCTTCCTAGGAGATTGCTAGGATTCTCTTATATGTCTCATATTTCAGATAGAATAATTTCTTCACGACTGCATTGAAATCAACATGCGGTTAGTCCTTTTATTCTTCTCTAGAACACCAAGAGGGAAAATATCCCTATGTTGGTACAACATTTTGGTTTTCAAAAAAACATGAGTCCCAATTCATTTTCCTATTATGTGATGGAATCTATTATCCACTAATGCTATGGGTGTCAATCCTTAAAAAAGGAAAAATCAATGTCCACATAATTATAAATCACTTACTCTAAAGATAAATCGATTTCCTCAAAAGTACAAATCATTTTTTTCATTAACAAATCCAAATCTATTCATTATATGCTTAATACATTTCTTAGATGGCCAAATTGATTATTTGAGAAACTCCACTAATTTTTGTTCAATGGTTCATAAAACTTTTCTTCAATGACAACCAAATCAATTTCTCTTAACTATACAGAGTAATTAAACTATGGAATTGATTTGATTCAATTTGCATGGAGTCGGGATGAACCCTAGCCTCCATTGCTTTAGACTTAATTTAGAAAAAGAGTGAAAAAATCAACCAATAGTTGGTGATGAAACTTCAATGAGAGAGAAAAAGATCCCATGTGTGGCTTGTGCAACATATATGGTCACTATATGCCCTATGGGTGAGGAAAATGACTATCAATGTAGAATATTCACATAGGTAAGTGAAATTACAATCCAAGAAGTAGAGATTTTCCTTAGCCTTGAGAAATTGGACTTGGGCAATGGAAATTCATCCCAACAATGAGAAATTTGGCCAAGGGGGGGGGTGTGCATATGAATTTTGGAGAAATATAAATTTCCATTCAACAAGGAAATTAGGTTCAGGGAGAAAGAGGGTGTCCTGTAGGTGAAATAAATCCATTAACAACTCTTAAAACCAATTTATAAACTCCAACTTTATTTGCAACAATTACAAAATGGGATCCATTGATTTCCCATCTCCTAAATAACCCAATGGTGGAGGACAAATATTTGTTGGGATTAGCTATCAAAACATTGCAATATGAAGGAAAATTTCCAAACTATAGAGCTAGTTGAGTTCCAAGATTTATAAGCAACACAACAACTATTAAAATACCCAAAGAAACCAATAAAATTATAGCAATATATTCATGGAATATAAATACAATTTAACAAATAAACATACAAAACACACAAAGAAAAATTGATTCCCACGGAGATATTATTTACCTTAGAAACCCAAATGGGAAAACCAACTTGGGCTTAATTTCTTCATTTAGGAAATAGCGTGTACAATGCTTTCATGGATTTTTATTCCTCTTCCACTCTTGGCCCAAAAATAACTATTGACAGTGAAATTCATGAGAGATATGATGATACTTGGGGGTAAGGGGAAGGCTAAGAGCCATGACCCTTAACTTCCCATCCCTCAACCTTCGCTCATATTTAGTTTTCTTATTTCATTTAATTCTTTATGTCCCTATATATATTTTTTCTTTGTTATATCATTCATATTTTCATTTCATTTCTTTTACACAATATAGATAACCTTCATAAATTACCTTAACTTTCTCTTACAAGTACTAATTATTACACCCCTTTGTTGGTTCAGATCCATTTTAGATCACACCTCCCCATTGAGAGGATTTTTGGTCTCCAAAATATTGAAGGAAACCATTTTGGATCAATGTATATTTTGTCTCATTCTATGGAATATGGCCTTGAATTTAGATACGAGAAACAACTCTAACTTTGGCTCTATATTTGGCTCATGGATTTGGATAATGGATTTATTCCCTAGTTATGTATTTTTATATGGTTCTTGGCTCACTTGTTCGCATAATGTAGAAGAATGTTCACTGACTCTTATCTCTAAGTAATCTCTAGATTTGAAATTTGCACTCAGTATACATTCCCATCTTCCACTTAGTATTGGAGATGATCCATCTTGGAAATTACATAAGTTTAATGCAAGTATTGTTTATCAATGTGATACTAGAAATCTATGACATCTCATCAAAATTCCGGGAGAGGACATGTGGTTGCTTCCTACCACTAGGACCAATTGCTTCCTAGCATGGAAATAATTATTTTCTACCATGTCAATTGAATGATAGACTTGCATGCCCCTACATTGGTTGTAGGGTATTGATCAATGGTAAGTTGTTTCACCCATTGGGAAATAATTATTCATCTATCTTGCAATGAAATGAATGTTATCTGAGGCTTGAGCTCCTTCTCCCCTCTCTCCTTCTTCCATAAAAACTATACTTCCTTCATTGGTGAGGCTAACCTCTTGTGCTTTTGTCTCAACTTAGACAAATTCTTCTCCTTGAATTGGAGGTGCAAGGAACTCCTAATCTTCTACATTGTTCACTCTCCACACTTGTGTCTTGGTTGTGCAATTTATGGGTTGAATCTTTATATGAAGCCAACGACACTTCACTTCCAAATTTCTACTCAACTAGTAGTGGTGGAAAAATTTGTTATTGTTCCTATGAGGACTACGCATCATAATCCTCTACATGTTCCTTTGATTTCTCCATTAGATTATAGAATTCTTCTTGTTGTTCTTGATCGGAAAGCATATAGGTTTATGGCATATTGTTTTCTTCTAGAAATATGCCTCAACACCTCCTACTTTGAAATATTCCCTTTCCAAATATGAAAATGAAAGAAAATCCACCAACAATTTCCCAAACTCAATGCTATTTTTTCCAATGAATGTTATGTACACAACTCCTTTACTAGGCCACATTACTACAAAAAAACTTAGCAGATAAATATGATACCATTTAAATATGCATAGAAATACACAAAATGATATACAAGATCATGAAAATAATTGCAAACTTTAAAAACATGAATGTAACCATACAATAAACACAACATTTACACAGTGGAATTAAACATAAGAGATATAACATAACACTTGTATCTTCATAAATAACCAAATTGATGCATAAAAAGGATATTCCTCCCAATTGTAGGATTTTTTGTTCCATTTCTCTCAACAATAGGGCATATTGTGATATTTCTATGAATCCATAACAAGTTATGGCTCTCATGGTCGTCCACTCTGACCAATATCAACACACATAGCAGCCTAATACCCAGATTTCTATCTCCAACAACTATTCCAACCACCCATTCATCCCAACAGAGCTATCTTCCAAACATAGTATGTTTGATGATCTTTTTCCATCACTAAATTCTGTCTTGTTGTCCCAAAAACTCCCTATAATAACTGTCATCTCTTCCTACCCAAATTTCCTTCGTCTCCCATGCTTTATTGACTCTCACATTCCCCAAGGTTTATTGTACTCAATACCATGCTCTCAATAACAAGGTGAGGTGACTCCCTCGCCCAACCTATTACATGAATTCAATGATTGAGTGTCAAATAATTCAAAGAATTATTAGATGATAATGACACATTTACTTAGAAAAATAACATGGGTTTTCCATTGGACCCCCTTTATCCCCCTCTCTCTTAGAATCATAGGACCCCCAAATTTTATTATCTCTCTTGTATTGCACAATTTACATAGTTCGAACCTTGGCCATATTTATCAATACATGCTCTCTGGCTCGAAACATACTGAATCACCAACCTAAATCACATTATCATGTTTACATTACAATTTATGGAGATTAAAATAGGGGATGTCACATCCCCTCTCTCTTGTTTTTTCATTGTCCTTAGTGCACATCACCCTACATGTGTACATACATTTTACAATTCTAAGATCTTCAAAATTTAATCAACATATACACTCTCCATCCTAATATCACACACACACACACTCCAACCCAAAATATATATACATAGGAACCCTAGCCAAGACATATATACATAGGCACTCCAACCCAAAAACCATACATAATGATTCCAAAGTTCTGTAACTCGTGTAGTGATTCCAACCATCAATCTCTCATTCCCCTTAGTCTGCACATCTCAAGAAAGTGTACCCCATTCTGTACTCTATATTCTCTCAGGTTGTGCCACATCCCTTCAGGGCTCCAGTATAGACTAGATAAGAAGTCTCAGAGTTTATCTCTTGGAACTCCAACTGCAACAACTTTCACATAGTTGAAAATGTGCCTCTCGCATTTCATCTTTTAGCTCCACTTTACTTATTCCATGCTATAACAAGTCCAGTAGACTTTAATTTATTACATTCCTTTGTTCTTGAGATCTTCTGATTTATAGTGCTATTATTTCTTGATATTCAATTTATGGTTCCATTCTTTATCTATTTCTATAGAATCCATTAAGAAAACATATTTTATATCCATTATCATACATCAATTATTGTATTCACAATAATTCTCAACTCCAAGATGTAATTTATGTATTCAAAAATAATTTTTTACTCATAATCCAATACTTATATGTATTGCTATTTGGTTATTCACAATGATTCCATAGGCAAGTATTCATCTCACTACCCTACCAAACAAACCCTCGTGATTCTAGCCACCATTCCATATACATTATTAAGTTTATCGTTCCTTTTCCTACTCATCATCCAGGATTAGGCATCACCTTCTTTGCTACTTAGTACCTTGGGTGATCCATCATTTTCTAAGGTGTTTGCATGCAAGGAGAGTGCCAACTTACTACCATACTTCCACTAGCAATATAGAACTTGCGTCAATCATAGGGCTATGGTGTCCTAATGGTATCCTTCTTTCTTTCTAGCTTCATTAGCCATTATTTGATTACACTGAGAGTAGTGAGTTAATCTACAACCCACTATGGGGGATATTTTGAGGATCTATGTTATGCTATATAACACTACATTAAATGATTTTTTAAAGTTGACTCAATTTAAAAAAATAACAATAATAAAAATAAGGTCCGATAAATTATAAAAAAAACAATTATACACACGATGTAAAACTTGACATGGAATGAAATAATTGAAAAAAATACACCTTAATAAATTTGATCCCTCTTGGTTCTTGATATATATAGTTTTAATATGGATCTATGTTTGTATGTATCACACACATACAATCATCATGAGATATCACCATAGAAATTCTACTTATTAATTTTCAAATATGTTTCATATGGGAAATCAAATTTTTGAAGCATGAGATTCCCTCACATAGTGTTTGGCGCTTGCAAAAATATGCATTGTTATTCCTATGGGATTACACCATTTCCATATCCAAGACCACTCTTCTTGCAATATATCTCAACTTTCAGTTAGCCAAACATATTTTTTAGTATTCATGCACATTATCCCTTCATTGCAACATTTGTAATGAACCCATGAAGTGATCTCATAATTGTATCATACCAATTATTCAATCACTTCCAACTATCAATCATATTAATTAGAATGAACTATCATCCATTATATGTGCATTATCATCACGCTCAATCATTACATATGCAATCAAGCATTTTTTTTTTTACATTTGAATAGGTTAATATCGAAACAAAAACATCATGAGCATATGAATTCCCTTGCGTTTTTATATAGGTGGTACTCCTCTTTGGCTAAAAGATATTTCTTGAATATCTTGAATTAGGAGGAATGCTAAACAAAAAACTCGAGATATTTATTTCTTTCATTTATACATGGAATGGTTCTTTAATAAGCTAATTTGATCTTTATGTGCATCAAATTACTTCTCAACAATTAAAAGATTGAAGGAAGGCTTCAATATAAGAATACATTTGTGCTCAACATCATATATACAACCCTCTAAATCATATACAAATAGAGGATAAATCCATGTCTTCTCACAAGAAAAATGAGAGAATAATTTTGATCCTTTCAAAGAAACTTAGAAGAGTTTTGCGTTTAATATTGAAAAAAATATGATGGGAACACTTCAAAATCTCAACCTCAGAAATCCCAAGATCTGAAAAATCGTTAAAGTAAAACCTGAAATAGTTCGTTGTCGATTTTTATTCATGAAAGATATTCAAAATAACACAAAATGTATTTGGTAGTCGCATAAATGTCTATAAATACTCCATGATCATATAAGAAAAAATTATTTGAAGAATACAAGAAAGAACACAAGAGACTCAACCCCATGCTTGGTTCATAAATACAAACATAAATCCTTAAAAAATCAGTGTAGAAGAAGATGAAATATGAATAATATGGATATCTATATTTTTTTATCAGAATCATGGCTGCATATTAATGGTTTAATCCTTATGTTATGATCTTCATCCCTCGTGATGCAACCTTTTCCGTCTCTCTTTGATAAAGCCCTTTCTTGCATTTTAAAAACCGGTTCTTGTAACTTCTCGAGTAGTTAGGATTTTTATTTCTTGGAATAATTTATTTAATTTATTTTAATTATTGACATTCGTATCTTGAAGTGGACCCTCTTTTCTTTTTTTAATAAAACAAAATTAATAAAATTTAATATTGAAAAATAATAATTAATTTATCTTTTAAAGAGAGGCCATTAAATTAATTTTTTGGATATTATATTCAAATTTTAAGCTATGTAAATCATTTCATATGTGATATTCATCGTCTTATCTTTCCAATGGGTCCTCTATGGCACAATTTCGCTTCCTGTATCTCAAGATATGAGCTCGTGAAGGCAAGGTGTCAAGTAGATTTATCAACACATCATAAAATTATTATTGACTATTCTTTCCATATTTGAGAAAACTATGGCCAATTTTATCCTTTGAAACCTTTTTCATTATCTTCCTCATCGAATTATCTTTCCAATTAGGTAAATTTTGCGCAATTCCTAGTCTTGTATCTCAAGTTATGGCCTTCGGAACAACAAGACTCAACAATCATCGATTAGTTTCATGGGGAAGTCTCAACCCTTGATTTTAAATTCATCCTCCTCATTAAAATTTTGACCTTTTTTGTTGAAGATACTTATCCCACATGCATGGGAGTCTTTGATACTTGATGGTATATAACAAAATTTTGATTATGATGTAAATAAGAAACATGAGAAGGCTATAAATATTAATACATTTGACACATTTAGAGGATTAATAAAATAATAAAATATTTTAATTACCCATTCATCCTCCACCTATGCCCAGTCACTACCCAGTGGAAATGAGTCAACTTACATGTGTCAGGTGACAGGTCACTACGACCTGCCACATTTCTTGCTCCCATTCGTCACCACATGTCATCACCCAATTGGTTGTAGAGTTTCCATGTGTCACCAATGCTTAGCTGCCACATGTCACGAGTACTTGATTGCCATGTGTCATGGAATAATTGTTTTCCATGTGGATTGTTCTCATTGTTTAATGGTTTAAAGTAATAAATTTAGGGAAAATGGTTAAGGGGATAAGTGGAAGAGAAGTGAGGTAAGGTATAGTGTATCTAGACAGGTAGTTGGGGGGACAAAGGGCCCATAGTGATAATAGTGGAGGCCATTCAATGTAAGGTGGACTAGGTTCACTATATCATTAAATAATCCTCACTATGGTAGTTAGGTATATTAGTCTAAACAGAATAAATGTAAGAAGACTTAATAGAAGGTTATACTTCTAAAAGGTTCCCCCTCTAGAATGTTATTAGGTGGTTGGTAGCACTATATATGTTAAGACCTAATATTGGCTCATTACCCCTTAATTGGGGCATATTATATTAGTAATGTTATTTTATTGATGTCATCTTTAGGCCATTAGTTGTAATTATACTTCATAGTCTCCTATATATACCAAGGAGACATTTTCATTCTGAATCATATTGTACTTGAACATTTAAGTGGGATAAAAGGAGGTTGTCCCCTCGAAGAGGATTATTATCTGAAATTGTCTCTTTTTCAAGGCATTGAGTAATTTTTCTGAGGTTTTTCTATGCTATATTGATATTTGGTTCTTAACATATGGTATCAGAGATCAAGGTCTTGGGGTTTCACTGCTACATCTGAGACACCTTGGAATCTTCGCTATAACTTTTTTTCTACAACATTTCATAAGGAACGACGTGGATGATATTTAGTAGACTTATCATGGTTTGTTGGGTTCAAAATTCAACTCCTGAGGCCTTATACTTTCATAAATACAGCATGTACAAGATAGGGTTCTGGAATCATCCTGAACTGATTCATTGCGGAATTTTCGCTATAAAAACTTCTCTGTAATGTTTCAGACACTGAACTTCGAAAGATATTTACAGAAATTAGTAAATTATTTGTGGTAAAACGTTTAACATCTGGGTCATCTTAAATTTGTAGATACACTCTGTGTAAGATAGGGTATCTGACTAGTCTCAAGAAGGTGTTCCAGGTAAAACAATCATAACTTCTTCCTAGAGTATCCAAACTGAGTGGGACTAGTTTCATTGTATCGTGGACAGTCTATATTATTTCTAGTGCGAGTTTCAGAATTTTATATCAATTATCTTATGTGGGGCATGCTATACAAGTGCGATCTCCTGGAAAGAACAAAAATCGGCAAGTTGTGGGGAAGTTACCGTAAATTCCACTTGGAACATCCAATTTTGATCAGACTTGTGGCATTGCAGAGAAGAAATATCAGAGAACTACATAAAAGAAAGTTTCAAACCCAGAAGGGCCAAAACTTGGAAGATACAACAGAAGAAATATTGTCTAGTAGAACCACCTCAAAATCAAGGTTCAAAAGTGATACTTGGCCAACATGCCACCAAAAAAGGGAACTTCTACACCAAATAAGCCTCCAGAAAATCCTACTTGGACTCTTGATGAAGGTGAGGAAACGTGTAGGGACATAAATGAACTACAAAAGAAGATGGATTTAATGTAAGCTAAGTTGGATACTTAGATGGATTCAATGGAAACTAAGTTGGATACTAAGATGGTTGGTTTAAAAGGGGAGATCATGGAAGTATTGAAAAAAACATTAACAGAGAAGACACCTGAAAGTGAAAATGCATCCCATGAAATTCATGATGAGGACACAAGGAAGGTGAATCAAGAATGGAGAAACTCCAACTTTGGTTTGAAGACCAACCATGTTCCAAAATTGATATGAGGAAGTTTGATGGTAAGGACCCAATCACATGGATACTTCAGATGGAGCAATTCTTTGATCTCCATAATGTTCCACATACACAAAAGGTATGAATTGCTTCTTTGTATTTA
>SNQJ01S0003196.1:163673-178689 GCA_010110895.2 Picea sitchensis
TATATATACCAAGGAGACATATTCATTTTGAATCATCTTGTACTTGAAAATTTAAGTGGGGTAAAAGGAGGTTTCCCCCTAGAAGAGGATTATTATCTGAAATTATCTCTTTTTCCAGGCGTTGAGTACTTTTTCTGAGGTTTTTCTATGCTATATTGATATTTGGTTCTTAACAATATAAATGGGTTCAAGAAATGTAATGGAGTGTGAATAAGAAATAGTGTATTGAGTGTGTATCTCATTAGGAGATTTCCCCCTCAAAGAGGCAAGTGAATAGGATATGATCCCTTCCTTAATAGGATCCATTGTATGGTGTTTCCCTACCCTAAGTGTTTGATAATAATAAGTGTGGTTTTTTTCTATATTTTTCTCTGGGTCTATTGTGGTATTTGTGTATTAAGATCTGTGGTACTTAATAATATTGAAATTTGAAATTCCTTATCCAATCAAATATGAAATAACTATTGAGAAACCAAGAATTTATTTCATTTAATCATGGTTCCAAATCATTGTTGTTGAAGAAATGAAATCATATTCTCAGCACAGCTCATTGATGTTTTCTCCAGTACACATTGAGAGTGCCCCCAAATCATTAGTACAAGCCTTAATATGTTCCACAGTTCTGGAGCTCATTCCAAAGATCAGTTGGATGCAGGAATGGATCCATTGGAAATTTACCTACACCTGAAGTGTCCCTTCCCTTCAAGCAAGGTAGGGTAGACAGATGTTGTTTGTACATAGCTTGTTTCTTTTGTTCAAGTTTTGTGTAATAGAGCAGTTGATAAATGGAGAATATATTTAAAGATAAGTCCATGAAGGAATAATAACAAGAATACATTTCGAACATGAATCCATTTTCAAATGGAGAAATAATCTGGTATTAAGATTATGGTGTTCTCAAAAACCCATGGGAGGTCATTGTCTCGCAGTTCAAGCCAGTTTTTTATCAATGTTTGGTCACCTATATTTTTGTTCTCCTGGAATAATAAAAAAATGATATTAGAAGAAGAAACGTTTTGTAAGTTCAATGTATATTCCTTAGTCTCATCTTCATCATGCATTTCATGGATTCAAAATCTAAGTTTGTATGCTCAATATATCCAGGTTCTCATCTAACTAGAAAAAAGCGCTTCTTCAATATGGAAGAAAGCTATTTTTTCTTGAAATTAAGGATTCTTGGAACCATGATCATTCTCATGGAACCATGTTGTGTCTTGTAACCATGTTAATCTCTTGGAACCATTATGTAACCTTTAATTTCTTGGATTATCTCTTGGTACACATCATTCCATACTTAGTTTATTTCTATTACTCTTCCCCTCTTTCCACACTTTGAAAATTTTCTAGTAACCATGTTCATCTCTTGGAACCATTATGGAACCATTAATTTCTTGGATTATCTCTTGGTACACATCATTCCATACTTAGTTTATTTCTATTACTCTTCCCCTCTTTCCACACTTTGAAAATTTTCTATTTCTCTACTCTTATTTCTCTCTTATACACTAAGAAAATTTCTCGTCTTTCATTTCCAACACTTTATTCATCACTTCCATGGTTTCGTGGATTCCCTCACCTCCTTCACTCCCTAATCCAACCTACCATATTCATATCATGCCCCCTCACTCCATACTTAATTTATTATGGTTTTATTTTTATCGATTGAACTCACCTTACCTCCTTACCTCCCTCACCTTCCCCAACGTGCGAACCCGACAACCCTCCACACCGGCCATACTCCTCACATCAAAAAAATCAACTCTCAATCCCTCCTTATCTCCCCACCTTATGTTAAGTAATAGAGATTTGAATACACAAATACCTCAATAGATCCAGAGAGAAATATAGAAAAACCACATTTTATTATTATCAAACCCTTAAGGTAGGGAAACACCATACAATGGATCCTATTATGAAAGGGATCCATAATACAATATTTCTTATTGACACCATACACGCTCCAAATACAATATTTCTTCTTCACACCCCATTACATTTCTTGAACCCATTAATATAGTGGTACCAATGACCTAAGAACATTCTAGAGAGGGAACCTTCTAGTAAGTCGTCTTACATTTATTATGTTTAGACTAATATATTGGGCCTTATTTAATAATATAGTGGACCTACTCCACCTTACATTGAATGACCTCCACTATTATCACTATGGACCCTTTTTCCCCTCCCCCCCGACTACCTCTCTATCTACACTACATTTCATCCCCCTTATGAAATAATTATTCTCAATGCTTGTTATGAGGGTTTACAACCATATACCAGGGTCCCATGTATAAGTGTGGACCACAATGCTAAAGTAGATTGGAGAATCGGGGTCCCATGTAGAAATGTGAGCCACCATGATGAAGTAGTCCCACTTCCACTATAAACTTGGGTTTTGTGTCCAAGTGCTCATGTGAACTCCACACCAAAGATATTGGATATAAATAGCAACTTGAAAATGATGCTCCAAAGATCGAAATTGGTCATGTGGATCCAAATATGCAAGTCTATCCACATAGTTCGAAAGGGTTGAAGTTGAATCTAGAAAGAACAATACCAATATAGAATATGTGGGCTAGACATTGGTATTCATAATTGGCTCTTAGTTTTTCACATTGATGTTCTTTATAGAAGGTGGAGTAGATTCATCAAATAAAATATGCAAGTGGTTGTCATCACAGAAATGACAATTATCCATATACAAATCATCATATTAATCCTTGTAATCATACCAAGCATACATTTATTGATTATATTATGTCGTGATATAAATGTCGATGATCTCCATGTTATATATCTCCAGCGTTGCAAGATAAGAGTACCAAGAATCACAATTACTCTAGAGAGGATACTGAGCAAGTTCTTCTTGATCATATTCTACCAAAATGCTAGGATAAATATGAAGGTGTTCCTTTATTATATATGTTATCACGTGAAGTGGTCCAGGGTCATGAGTGACAGCCATGAACACAGGAAACAGGAAAGTGAATTTTGCAATAGTGGAGATCCCCTCCATGGTTCAATTTAGAGCCATCTCTAAGAAGGGTTGGAAGGATTCCATAGTTGGCAGGTGGATAAATTTTAATGGGGGTGCTAAAATAGCAGGCGTGACCAGATTGCATATCACAGCCAAATCAATGACCACTAGCCATTTTGGCACCGGAAGCTACACGAGTTTTAAAATCCATAAGCGGGCCGAAATTCAAACCAAGGTACTGTGGGGAAGCTGAGGGGAGGAAGATGGTGCATTTTGGGCCCAAAAGCGGTGTGGATCAAAACCTCTTTTGATGGCCCCAAAATCATGTGCTCGTTCAACATCGTATCCAAGGACAACACATGACCGCCCCCTAGTCATTAGTCTATGTCCCTATCCCAAGGAGGATTCAGCTAATGAACAAATGACTGACTTTTGTGTCTCGAATTCACAGGCTTATTCAACACCCAATATGTGAACAACATGTGGCGGCATTATAGGTGTCAAATCCTCATCTCGATCTCAAAAAAAGAGAATCTAATAAAACTAGTGAGTGGTGGTTGAAACCTTGACTCACCCCATAAATAGAAATCATGGAGGTTCTAGCTATAGATACATGACTGCCAACCTGAGGTACCACAGAGGGAAGTTTCTCCAGCAAACCCATGCTGATCCCAATTTCCTTCTGATAGAAGAAATGCCCACGTGAAGAACCCTATGATGGGAGGGATATCTAGGATTCCTAGTTGTTGACCACCATTCTGAGTATAAAATCAAGAGATAAAAATGAAACAAAGGGGGGGGGTTCAGAGGTGGGAGATCCGAGAGAGATTTAGAAATAGGGCACTGCATTTTTAGTTTGTGGGTATGAGGGGCATGGATTGTAAAATGTTATGTTATTGAAGATTCCTTTGAGTTGTTTTATCAGACTGTATTCTTAGTTTAAATGTTGTTATGTTTTTCTTGTTTGAATATAACATCTTTAATCTATGGATTCCTGAGGCGGTAGAGGATCTGTTGTCATCTTTACCATATTTCATCGTTTATCACTCAGCCACTTGTTTTTTTTCTTCTTGTTTGGATGTAGCATCTTCGATCTATGGATTCCTGAGTTGGTAGATGATCTACTATCATCTTTCCCATCTTTCATCATTTATCACTCAGTCACATGTTGTTTTTCTTCTTATCTGGATGTAACATCTTTGATCTATGGATTCCTAAGGCAGTAGAGGATCTATTGACATCCTTCCCATGTTTCATCATTTATCACTCAGACACATTATGTTCCATTTCTTCTCATCACCACATAAATCCTTTGTCCGACAGGAGTTCAAATGCCTTCATTAAGAACAATACTTATGACTCCATAGCCCAATGGTCTAGGACTGATCTGCAACGACCTCTATTATCTTTTCCTTTCTTTCCAGTCTTGTCCTGACTCCTGACGTTAAACCCACTTGATACAAATTTAATGTTACTGGGCTTACCCCCATTTGCAGTCTGGGGGTGACTCTTGGAGCGATAACAATATCATCGAGAGCTTTTAGGGGCATTGAAAATTTTGCATAGGCTTGACTCCATCACATATCCATTGGAAAAAAATCATATAATATACCAAAATAAATATCTAAAAATCCTCTATCCAATGGCACTAATATAGTATCAATATGTGCACATTGTCAAAAGTAATGAGCTATGCAATCCTGTCATCATCACAAAGACCCTAAAACAATGCTTGATTTTAAATCAACTCTATCTGCACTTTCAGAGCTTCGATTCGGATGATCTGTTTTTTTGAAATTGAGTGAAATTGTGAGAGGGACTTAGATATGTAATTTGTTTGGGAAAAAATTTCCCTAGATGCTACAGAGATCAATAAAATTTCATAGTCATCCACGGAAAAACCTTGAAAATAGAATATTTTTAAAATGTCGATAATTTTACTTCCCAGACTCCATTTTGGACTATTTATTTTTTGAAATTGGTTGGTTTTATGGGAGGAAATCAGATATACAACCAATTTCTGCAAATTATATACAACAATATACAAGATTTGTCTAGAATGTCATGATCCTATTTTGTCTTTTGGAAAAATTATGCAAAAATAGAAAAACAGTTGTCCCTTATTGTGGCGGAGGATAGTGCTCTGGTACCAATTGTATACATTCATTTTTCTCCTTATCACTGACCACATCCAATATTTTCTATTCACTGACTATGTTTTTAAATCATTCCTCCTTTATGCAATGGAAATCTTTTTCATCATTGTTCTTAAGATTCATTTCTTCCACCAACTCCTCTTGCTTTCGATGCTCTTTTGATTTTTCATCATCTGTTGCAAGGCTTAAATATTATTGTACATTTAGTGGATGATCCTTGGCTTAATTTTCAATATTTCTACTCTAAATGTATTCCTATGGAGTATGTGAAGAAATGAAATATTCCTTGTCTTGTGTCTATATGAAAGAGGGTGGGTGGGAAGATTATTTAGCAAATAAATTTTCTAACAAGTCCCAACAAGTAATGGTCCCAGTAAGCAATGAATGGAACCATTCAAGAGAATTCCCAGGTAAAGTTTGTAAAAATAATCGACATGTAACATTATCTTTAGTAAGATTTAAAACTTCACATTTACATTTGAATCTAAAAAAATGTTTCTATGCATCCTCTGAAGTATTCCCAAAGAATGTAGAAAAGTTTTCCATATGAATATTGGGCATCTAAAAATCTACTTTTGGCATATTTAAAGGGCTTCTATGTAGCCTCCTCCTTCTTTGGGAACTTGTTCCTTTTGCTAAGTCTTGTAAATCCATTCATCAGATTGGAAGTGAAAGCAAAGGGACATCACAACATGAATGAAATTATTCATAGGAGTCATAATATATATCTTCTTAATATTTCTGAATCTTTCTAAGGAAATTTCCAGGGATTTTAAAAGTTTTTTTAATAGAATCTCTAGGGATTCCATCCTCCTAAATCATTTTTTCTTCTTGGCTCTCTTTGAGGTCATGCAAAAATCATTGGATAATGTTTTTATAAATCCTGTGCATATAGAAAAAATCTAATTGTTAGTGAATCTTCCTTTTGAAACTTTGAATCATGGAGACTTTGGTCCTTCAATCATATCTAAAACAAAGCCTCAGATATCTCGAAAATAAATGGGTCCCCAGTATGGTCACAAATAATGTTGATGTTTTAATTGGTTAAGATAGAAACAACAACCTCACAAGGATATGAATCCCCTTGCATTTTTATAGAGGTGGTAATCCTCTTTGGGCGAAATATATGTCTTGAATTAGGAGGAATGCTAAACAACAAACCCTAGATATTTATTTCTTTAATTTATTCATGGAATGGTTCTTTAATAACTTGATCTGATATTTATGTGCAAAAGATTACTTCTCAACAATTAAAATATTGAAGGAAGGATTCAATATCAAAATGCATTTGTGCTCAAAATCATATATACAACCTTCTAAATTAGATACAAATATAGGATAAATCCATGTCTTCTCACAAAAAAAGAAGAGAATAATTTTGATCATCTCAAATAAATTCAAAATATTTTTTCATTTAATACTGGAAATAATATGATGGGAATATTTTAAAATATAAGAAATCATTAAAGTAAAACCTCGAAACAGTTCTCTGTGGAGTTTTATTCACGAAATATATTCAACAATACACAAAATATATTTGGAAGTCACATAAATGTCTATAAATAATCCACGATCATATAATAAAACATTCTTTGAAGAATACAAGAAAGAAGATTAGAGACTAAATCTCGTGCTTGGTTCATAAATACAAACATAAATCCTTGAGAAACTAGTGTAGAAGAAGAAGAAGGAAGAAGAAGAAGAAGGAACAAGAATATTGACACCTATATTCATTGATTAGAATCTTGGATGAATACTAATGGATGAATCCTTATGTTAAGATGTTCTTCCCTTGTGATGAAAACATTTTCGTCTCTCTCTTTGATGAAGCCCTTTCTTTCCTTTTAAAAACCGATTCTTCTAACTTCTTGAGTAGTTAGGGATTTCTCTTTCTTGGAATAAATGTTTTAATTAATGATTAAATAAATTATCATTAATTAATTTTCATTATTTACATTCATATATTGAAGTGGGCCCTTTTTAATTTTTTAATAAACTTTTATCTTGAAAATAATTAATTAATTTCCCTTTTAAAGAGAGGATTGTGTTTTAATTTTCTGGATTTGATATTAAAATTTTCAGCCATGGAAATAATTTCATATGTGATATTCATCATATTATATTTTCAACGATTCATCATGGATTCCATTTCAATTCATGGATCTCAATATATGATTTTGTGAAGTCGAGGTGCCAAGCATATTTATCAACACATCATAAAAATAATACTGACTATTCTTTCAATTTTTGAGAAAATTACGACTGATTTTATCCCTTGAAACCTATTTCATCATCTTTCTCGTCGAATTACCTTTCCAACGAGGTAAATTTTCCATATTTATGACTCGTATATTGATTTATGGCCTTCAAAACAACAAGAATCAGTAGTCGTCAATTAGTTTCATGGGGCAATATGGGCCCTTGATTTTAAATTTGTCCTCCTCATTAAAATTTTGACCTATTTTTGTTGAAAATACTTATCCCACATGCATGGAAGTCTTTGAGACTTGATGATATATAATAAAATGTTGATTATGATGTAAATTTGCAACATGAGAAGGATATAAATATTAATATATTCAACACCTTTACAGGATTAATAAAATAATAAAATATTTTAATTACCCAGTCATCCTCCACCTATGCCCAGTCACTTCCTAGTGGTGATCAGTCATCTATGAGTTAGTGATGAGTCATATTCCATGTGTCATTATGTGATTGGTCACTATGACCTACCACATGTCACACTCCCATTCAACACCACATGTCATCACCCAATTGGTTGTAGAGTTGTCATGTGTCACCAATGCTTAACTTCCATGTGTCATGAGTAGTTGGATTCCATGTGTCTGCCATGTTTCATGTAATAATTGGTTTCTATGTGGAGTGTTCTCATTGGTTAATTTTTTGAATTAATAAACATAGGGTAAATAGTTAAGGTGGAGAGATAAGGATTTAGAGAGAAGAGGGTTGTCGGGTGTGAGGAGTATGGTGGTTGTGGAGGGTTTTTGAGTTTGCAGGTTGGGGAAGGTGAGGGATTTCAAGGGGTAAGGTGAGTTCGACTGATAAAGAAAAGTATGGAGTGAGGTGGGGGAATATGAGTATGGAGGGTTGTGTTGGTGGGTTGGGGAGTGAAGGAGGTGAGGGAGGTGAGGGAGTCTGTGAACAAACGAAAGTGATGAAGAAATAATGGAGAGATAAGGTGAGGGAGGGATTTAAAAAAAATAAAACTAAGTGTTTGAAAGGCAAGTAAAACTAAGTGTTTGAAACAAGAGAGGAAAGGGAGGAGTGAAATAAATCTAAGTGTTGGAAATGAAAGAGGATAAATTTTCTAAGTGTATAAGAGAGAAATAAGAGTAGAGAAATAGAAAGTTTTATAAGTGTGGAAAAAGGGGAAGAATAATATAAATTAACTAAGTGTGGAATGATGTGTACCAAGACATAATACAACAAATGAATGGTTCCATAATGGTTCCAAGAGATGAACATGGCTCCAAGACACAACGTGGTTCCATGAGAATGATCATGGTTCCAAGAATTCTTAATTTCAAGAAACATTATCTTTGTTACATACTGAAGAAGCACTTTTTCCATTTAGATGAGAACCTAGGTATCTTGAGCATACCAAATCGGATTTTGAATCCATGAAATGTGTGTCGAAGCTAAGACTGGGGGCAATACAATGAACTTATAATCGTTCAAAAAATTTCTTCTTCTGATATCAATTTGTTTATTATTCTAGGAGCGAAATAATATAGGTGACCAAATTTTGATCAACACATTTCTACCAATAAACCAATGTGCTAATACTCATGGCCACATCAACATAATTATTCCTTTCATTGACTGCAAAATACCACATATCGATGTCATGTATTCCACCATGGTTATTTGGAAGGTCTAGAAAATTCCTCAACACATCATCCAAATTATTCCCCATGTACTTGTTTGACCATTTGGATACCTTCCTATTTGACCCATACACAACACTAGGAATATAATCCTTTAGTTCTCTTCATTGTCAGCACAGAGGTTGTAGTTCAAATATTGGTTATACAATGGAATACCATTTAACACTTGTATGGAACTATATCCCTTCCATATCCAATGACACCATGAACTCATGCATGGCTATGTATATTAGCATCCTTTTCTATAATAGGAGTATCTCATCTAACTACCTTGCTTCTGGTATCATAAAAAACATAGCATACATGCGATTAAATTTCACATGATTTCATTGAAACATTAAATAAAATTTATAAGCATTCAAGGCCCTCTGCCTTTACCACATCTAGTGAATTTTCATGGTCATAATACACAACAATTCAAATACTAAATTCTAACTGAGGTAATTCTTACCTCAATTCACCTCAACATTATGTATCGTAAGCAACCAAATCCATACCTTCATGCTTTTTATAAATTACTTGATACTACCTGATCAGTTGGCATTTCATAGAATCTCATAAGCTCTCTTCACCAACCTCTTCATCAATATTTTACCATTATCAGTTGCCTTCATATTAATGGTTTCCATCTGCAATAGCGTCATCGCCACTTTCAACCATGCTATAACCATTTTTCCTGGATACCTAATCCATCATTAGGAATTTTCAATATAATAACCACTTTATTTCATATGTATAACATCAGACTACCCTTATTTGGTAACCATGCCACATGCATATCTAGGAATTATCACTTGTACTAATTCATGTCTACATGCACCAAACATTTATTCTCGACATGCCTGCATTCTATCTTTACTATATGCATTTTTTATCACCTCTATTATGATTTCCAACAAATATTTATTCCATATCTATTTATTTATTTGTGTTGTTTATGGTTTTCCTTGAGTTCTTATTTCTTTCCTATGCCTTATCACTCTTCTCATATGTGCACTATTTTTCTCATATCTGAACATTTTCTAGCCAAGCCCAACATGGCCCTCTTCCAATTCCAGCCTATATGTCCCATTGGTAGTTTCTTTCACTTAGGAAATCATTTCCCAATTTTATTCTACTAGAACCTTCTAGCATGTTGGAATGATGTAATTTATATCATCCCATCTTCTTAATGTTGTAGTATCCTTCAACTAGCTTAAATATTCTCCTTATGACATCATTTTCCATTACCTCTAGCTATCCATTGTCTTTTCTCAACTTATGGATACTTTTTTTTTTCCAATGAAATCCTCATGGAAACCAATTTGAGTATTTCCCCATGATCCAAGGATGGTAAATGGGTTAAACTGTCGAACCTATTAATGGATCCTAACCCTAAGGGGATTAAGAGAGTCGATCCTATTTCCTCCCCAATTCACCGAGGAAGAGATATCACATCTTTCTTCTGACTACCTGATATAACCCTCAAGGATCTCAATTTATGAATACTTATTCTCACTTCATTGAGTATTTCCCTGTGAATCCATATTCTATCCACTCAAGAATAATATATTCCCAATGGAATGTTGCATTCCTCCACTAGCAGTTTTAAAGTGAATGGACTTCCATATACCATCTTCAAAATTATTTTCACTTATGCCATGCTTCTACTATGCACTCTGATAGTAAAGTGGATTTCTTTCTCTTAATACTTTAAGAAATATTTGCAAGTTGATTTTTTTTGAGGCAATCCTATGCTTGCACTTAGGGATGACTTACCCATCCCATAAGTTACACATGATATCATGAGACCTTTTATTTATTTTGCAGCAATCTTTTCTACCATCATTACATTTCTATCTTCAAGTTTAAGAAGCCTTATTGTGCCTAATAATGTCATTCTCCACCTATTGGCTTCATGTTTTATGGGATGATACTTATCAATTCATCTTTGAAAATCATTCAAACTCTATAGCATGTGAATATTAATTTGGATCTATTATTACTAATCTTTTATCAACTTTCCATTACCTACTACGTAGCTCTGCACTTTCCTCTACAAGCTCTTGATGGTCTCAACCATCTCCACAAGCTCCATCCTGATTTCGTTTTCATTGGACCCTGGAATTATATTATTTAATAGAACCACACAATATTCATCCATGGAATATAATCCTTTTTTTAATAATCCCTTGACATAACTCTCTCTTCTTTCAATGTTCTTCTTCTCATCAATAATACCCTATTATTAAAATTGAACCCATTTTCATTGCCAAGTTGTTGCACTTCCAAAGGTGCCTCATTATCATTATATAGGAACCATGATCATGATTGTATGCAATCTTCATTGCCCAATATTCAAATCTAGCATGAACCTCTATAATCTAGAAATTATTTTCCAAATTTGATTTTTTTTTTAATATTTTATATTGATCAATTGCATGGCTCACAAGCGAAGCGAAGCTAAACACGCAAATTTTTTTTTAAAACAAGAAGACAACAATTGTTACGACTACAAGCGAAGCTAAACGCACAATTTTTTTTTTTTAAACGGGAAGACAACAACGATTACAGCTAAACAACACATCTGACGGCAAGCCCCACACCCATAGAACATGCGAAAGACAACTACGAATCCACAACTAGCACAAGAGAAACCGGGAGAAACATGCGTAAATCAATAGATAGAAACGACCACCCACCCGACACAAACATGACAATGCCTACAAGCTAAAGGAAAACATCCATCGTCCCAACACAACGACCTCGATGGCCAGTAACTGCAAACCTCTATGGCATGCAAACCAAAACACGTTAAGGTGTTGCAACCAAGTGCCAACATCAATTACAATGAACAACAACACTCACATGGAAGGCACAGACTCCGACCAATTTAACATTCACCTCTATCCAATAGGGAGCACCATGATCCCCTCGTCAGGACTCATGATGTCCCCAGGTGACAGTTGCAGAGATATCCCTGGTACTACCTAACCTATCTCTACCAAGGACTCCAAGTGAATCCAACTCACAAGGACCCAAGTTACTGAAAAGAGGACTATACCCACATCCCAAGAAACAGATCGACAAGACGCATGATAACACTCAATTTAAAACAAAATGCGTGAAGAACTGGAGGATTCTTGTTTCCTACAAGGCAACCTGTAGTGTACCGAAAAGACCAATCACCCCTTCCATCTTGACCTAAGTCGCAAGGTGCATAACTGCCAAATAGCTAAAGGCTATTAATGGTTTTAGTTGATACATCTACTAAACTCTCGTCCATTAAGCTTGCGCAAGATAAAGACTAGAACACCAATAAAGCATTAAGTCTAGCACCTCTTGTTATCTGTTAAGCAAGATGTCTAAGGGAAAAGGAGTGAACCTTTATCATTTTACTATTATCATCAAGTTATCATACATGTGGACTAAAATAGGCATTTAACCAAATCAATACACTTCTCAACAATTACACGTTGTCCATTAAAAATGGGTGAACTACTTAACATTTGTTTTAAGGTGATCTACGTTGTGTATAAAATTGACATTGATGTCTAAATTAACTAGCCTATATTTTAAATAGTTTAAGGTTTAACAAGCCTAAAATAGTCAGTCAATAATATGGTGTAAAAGCATATTTGTCCATATTGTGTAATAGTGTTACGGTTAGCAATAATTAAAATGTTACCGTAAGTAATATAAATGTTACCAACTATATTACACAATGCTATATTTTAGTAATGTTAACAATATTTAAATCACTTTTCATGATAATAACTCGCTATCCACTAAACGAATTAACAACATAATGAATGACTAGGAAAATCTCTATAATGATCTATCTAATTAAAGAGATAGTCATGATTATAGTTGTGTGTAAGTAGTTGTCATGTTGTTCCCTGATTAGCAATATAAATGAACGACATGGAAATAACTATATCTTTGTATCATGAGAGTTAGCCAAATAATCGTTGGCATGCAATCCACTGTCATAATGATTTATAAAAGCACATGTAATCATGCAGACAAAAATGCCATCCCAATAGAAAATCGAAGGCTATGTAAACACATCATAAGGATATATAAAAACATAGTAATTCACCATATTAGATAATATATATGTTAAGGAATAATTCACGCCAACCACAGATAAAAAAAAACACAGATAACAATAATAATAAAGCAAATATAAGGAATTACAACAGATAAAAACGCCATCCCCATGAAAAATGCCATCCACAGGAAACAGAATGATATAAATAAAATCGTAGTCACTAAATTAATAGCCATCAATAAATCTGAAATTCGCAGACAAAGATATTGCCATCGTAATTTCGCTATCTGATCAGGGGATCAAATTTTGCTCAAAAATTCAAAGTGATCAGAATCACTTCAAAACGAATGAGAGCGTAGGCCTCGTCGTTGCAAACCCAATGCAACTCGTTTCATCTCAAAAGGACATCGGAAGCGAGAGATATCACGATCTGTTCGAATCGTCAAACAGGCAAAAAAAAAGGGACGCTGACTGTGCAGTCGATACAGGCTGACGTGGCATAGTCCATACGATGATGTGGCAAAGGTTATGTGGTAGTTTTTGATTGGCTGGCAGTTGGGCGAATCATGTTTTGACACGTTGGAGTTTTTGGTTTGTGGTTGGATGCCACATGGCCCAATCATGGGCCGCCATGTTGCATCATTATATTGGTTCAAAATTATGGAGTCCGTGGGATTCGAACCCCGGACCTCCCACACCGGTCAAAGCTTTTGTAAATTCCGCCCTACCAATGGGCCACACGTTGTTTCTTGATAAATATATGTGATATAAATTATTTGAATTAATGTAATGGTTGATATTGCGGGGGCTAGGGTCGGGGCTTAACCCCGACCCACGGTTGTATGTTTTAATACATGTGACCACTTACTATACAGTAGGTGCACACAGGAGTGTATTTCAAATAGAGCCCGTGTTCGCGTACATTTAAAACTATACAACCAATATTTATACACGGAGCCCGTGGTCATGTGTATTATGCTATGTGACTATGTGTTTTATGCATGTGGGTTTTGATTTGTTTATTCAAATGGTTAGCACGGTTGCTATGGGTGGTCCATGTGCCCAACACTTGGCACTTAACTATTGGCTAGCCCTTTTTGTAAATGCACGTGGTCATATTATGAACCCATATGCCCGAGAGCTTGGCGGTTAGGGGATGGCGCGCCTATAACTGTCCTACAGTTCGCACCATTTACACGGTTGTGTTCAGTGCTAGGTTTTTATGCTTTAAATAGCGTGTGTGCTAGGTTGAATGAACAAGGGTGCATTTTGTAGACGCAGAGATAGCAAGCTTGAAGGGGAGACTTCCAAGAAGCCTAACTTCTTCGTTTTTTGGCCAAATGAGGTGCCGAAAAAGCCCAGCTAGGGGTTTTTGGACGCTCTAAATCCATTGGAGCAGTCTGTTGGTCATTTTGAGCATTGCAAAGCACGTTTTTTTAGCACTTTGAGAAAATAATAATAATGATCCATTAGAAGTTGGACCAGGAGATGTAGCCCAAGAGAGGGTTGAACTCCTTTATCATTTGTTGTGTTTATGTGCTTATGTTCATTGATTATGTTGCTATTTATTTGTGTTTTAAATGAATAAATCCTATTTAATGATGTGTTGCAAAGTTGATCCATTTGATTTTAACACATAAACTTTACTTGCAAATATTTTCAAGTTTACAAGTCTTCTTCATTTTTAGATCAAGTTGGTATCAGAGCACTGGTTTTTGAAGACTTGATTGTTTGCAAGGGTTTTGTTTCTAATGCTCACAAGGTTGAAACTCACAAGAGAAGAAGGTAAACTTGTGGAGCCAAGTTCTCATCCTTCAAGGAGGAAGCATATACAATCATTGCAAGTTTCAAGGAGGCATTCACCAAGTATGGCTCATGAAGAAAGTCATGAACATGTTCCTGCAGAAGATGAAGATCTCAGAAAGGATGTCATGGAAAT
>SNQJ01S0003196.1:181958-217557 GCA_010110895.2 Picea sitchensis
CATCCTTGACAGGAGAATGCGAACTTCAAAATGAGGAAATGTGGAGTATCTTCGAGTTGGTCTTAAAGGTACCAATCCAAGCAAAGCCAAGTGGATTGAGGTTGGAAGGGTGAGGGAACTATACCCTCATCTTCACATAGACTTAATATAGTCTTTTGGAGGTCCAAAAGCTTCCCAATGGGGAGGTGTGATCAGGGGATCAAATTTTGCTCAAAAATTCAAAGTGCTCAGAATCACTTCAAATCGAACAAGAGCGTAGGCCTCGTTGTTTTGAACCCAACGCAACTCATTTCGTCTCAAAAGGACATCGGGAGCAAGAGATATCGTGATCTGTTTGAATCGTCAAACAGGCAAAAGAGAGGGACACTGACTGTGAAGTTCGTACAATCTGTACAGGCTGACATGGCAGAGTCCATATGCTGACATGGCAGAGGTTATGTGGCAATTTTTGATTGGCTGGCAGTTGGGCGAATCATGTTTTGACACGTGGCAGTTTTTGGTTTGTGGTTGGATGCCACGTGGCATCATTATATTGGTTCAAAATTATGGAGTCAGTGGGATTCGAACCCCAGACCTCCCACACCAGTCAAAGCTTTTGTAAATTCCACCCTGCCAATGGGCCACACGTTATTTCTTGATAACTATACACTTGTCATCATTACACATTGTCCATTAAAAATGGGCCAACTACTTAACATTTTTTTTAAGGTGATCTACACTGCTTATAAAATTGACATTGATGTCTAAATTAACCAGCCTATATTTTAAACAATTTAAGGTTTAACAAGCCTAAAATAGTCAGTCAATAATATGGTGTAAAAGAATATATGTCAGTATTGTGTAATAGCGTTACGGTCAGTAATAATTAAAATGTTACAGTAGGTAATCTAAATGTTACTGACTATATTACACAAGCCTATATTTTAGTAATGTTAACAATATTTAAATTAATTTTCATGATAATAACTCGCTATCCACTAAACGAATTAAAAACGTAATGAATGACCAGGAAAATCACTATAATGCTCTATCTAATTAAAGAGATAATCATGATTATAGCTGCATGTAAGTAGCTATCACATCATTCCCTGATTAGCAATATAAATGAATGACATGGAAATAACTATATCATTGTCTCATCAGAGTTAGCCAAATAATCACTGGCATGCAATCCACTGTCATAACGATTTATAAAAGAACAGGTAATCATGCCGACAAAAATGCCATCCCAATAGAAAATCACAGGCTATGTAAACACATCATAAGGATATATAAAAACGAGGAATTCACCATATTAGATAATATATAAGTTAAGGAATAATTCACGTCAACCACAAATAAAAAAAAAAAAAACGCAGATAACAGAAAAAATAAGGAGATAAAATCACAGATATAAGGGATTATAGCAAATAAAAATGCCATGCCTAGGCAAAATTCTATCCACAGGAATTGGAATTATATAAAGAAAATCGCAGTCACTAAATTAATAACCATCAATAAATCTGAAATTCCCAGACAAAGATATCGCCATCGTAATTTCGTTGTCAAATCCTGATCAATTAGAATATCGCTGGAAATTCGAAATGAAATATTTGGGTAGGTAAAAATAAGTTCATGGAAATAACCCTTTTAAAATACATTTAAACTCCCTAGGATTTGATGGACACCAGCAATATCACCTTCAGGCGCAGAGCATAGAATACATTTTAGAACGTAGGGTAAAACAAAATTTTGTAGTAACAATCACAGTATCGAATAGCTGGAAAAGGTTCATGAATCACTGGGTTTTACATCTCTTTTCTCTTAGTAAAATTACCTTCGCAGTAGCATATAATGCAGAGAATAAATGCCTGCCAGAAGTATGAATATGTCGAGCAAAAATTACCCTTAAAATAGATTAACATCCATAGGAAAATTGTTGGCCAGATGGGTTAGAATGCAAGGTGAATTTGCCTTAAGACATAATGAAATTGCAGAGAAAATTTTACAGTCGATGTATTAATTTGCAAAGCAAAATTCGCCAGGGGTGAGGAATAAAATTTTAGAGTAAAGAGATTAAGTAATTTCATCCATCAAGACATAGGTAAAATGCAGGGGAGGAACGCAGTAGTAAGAGCAATAGAATTCGACCATCACACAGTAATAAAAGATTAAAACACAGTCCAAATAATAAGAAACGAGGTCATTAAAATCGCAAATATCGAAGATGAACAAAACACAGAGGTGTCCAACGCAAGAAGGCGCAAGACAGTCAATAAAACTGGATCAATCAGTAGGGGTAGTCGGCTGGGCATAAACATCCTTCACTCATCATCCACACACATAAAAGCAGAGCATTATAATCTATACGTTGTTTTTCACCGAAGTAACGACCGTCAATTCGGTTGCTGGTCGACTGCTCAGGCGTGCACTATTGAACTAGGGATGAGGACGAGGAACAGGCATAAACTCTTCATAAAAATCAATTAAAACCAACCGGATAGTCACAGAATCAAGGATCGAATGCCAAGGGAATCAAGTCAAGCAACGAGCTTAAGGTTATGGGGAAATTAAGTTCTCAATTAAAATGCTAAGTCAAACATTTTCTTTACCCAATTAAAATCACAGAAATGTAAGCGTAATGTATAATAATAATCTACAATGTAGAACAAAAGTAAGTGTACCATATCCCAAGTCGTCCACTCTGATTTGTTGTCCCACGTGCTCCGTGCATCTCTCGCTTTTCGACTGATGAGACTTCATCGGTACCTCCCAACCTGTTGGATTACTAAGACGGGGGGGTGAATCAGTAATAATGTAATTATAATCCTTTTTCTTCAAATGTTATATCAATGTTGAATTATTATCCAATAATGAGCAGTAATAAATAAACAATCACACACATACACAGTACACCAGTGTTTTATGTGGAAACCCCAATCGGAAGAAAACCACAGAATGCTTTTTTTTATATGTCTTGAAGAATTACATTCATTGGAAGCACCAACTTCCTTTGTTTTCCAGCTGCAACTGGAAGGAGGCTCCAACCCCCTAGTTTCTTAGGCTACAACCTGAGGGAATCTCCAACTCCCCAAATCTCTGGCTACTGTAAGTTTTAAACCTGCGAAGTAAAGAAATGCATATAGATTCTTAAGCAATACAAAAATTAATCAATGGCTCATACACAGAGTACACAGAGATTTTTACCGGAAACCCTCAACTGGGAAAACCTTTCTTATTTTCATTATATCAAATTTCACCATTCGCCATACAATATATACAATGTTTTTAGGTATTCCATAGATACCAAAACCCTAATCCCTTAATCCAGGATTAATTTACAAATCAGCTAAAAATAGAAAAATCCGCTAAAAATAGCAAAAAATGCCCAAAATAGGTGAAGGGATCGTCAGACACAGTTGTCGTATCTGACAATAGGTGAAGGGATCGTCAGACGCAGTTGTCGTATCTGACGCACCCACACACACACACATGCAAAGAATATAACACATACCCAACATTCTCCCACTTGTTGTTTTCTTTGCATCCAGGGGTCCAGGGGATTATATAGTCAACAACCTTAATCCAGATTAATTTACAAAACTGCTAAAAATAGGAAAATCCACTAAAAATAGCAAAAATGTCTGTCTAAAATAGGTGAAGGGATCATTTATTACTTGTCGTGGACTGACATAATAGGTAGGTGGATCACGGACGCAGCTTGTCGATTCGACGCGACTCCACAATAATAACAATATAAAGAATATAACACATACCCAACATTCTCCCACTTGTTTTCTTTGCATCCAGGGGTCCGTGGGATTATATAGTCATCAATCCAGTGCCAATGCCCATTGTTACTCCACACCAAGAGAAATTTTCTGTGTCACAAGATTTCGAAACAATGAATCACACGCCTTCAAAGTGTCAACCTTCTTACGAACACCCTTCTTTTCTCAATCATGTCTCACAAAGTGATACTGAACATCAATATGCTCGGTCTTTGAATGATAAGTTGCCTCTGCCAGAATATTGCACTGATCGTCATACCAATTCACCGCGATGTACCAACCCAATAATTTAACACAATCTTTGTAACCATATCGATTCATTACTTATATGCGTGCCTACCATGTATTCAGCCTTTCTCAGAGTTTGAGTGCCACTACGTACCGTCGCTTGTCGCCATCCAACCCATTGCCTTCTCCAAATAGGGTTAAACATACCCACTTTGTAGATCTTCCAAGGCATCCAAATCTCCGCACTTCACCATCAACAAAGCCATGTATACACCACTGTTCAATCCTCGTCTTCCTTGGTAGCACAATCCATAACTATGGCGCTTCACAAAAGATGTTCCTAAGATCCTCTTTGCAGTCATGTCCAATGCTCCTTCCTGGTTTTGACATATACTTACTAAAACTCCCACTGCATGTACGTCCAAATTAGCACACAAAACCATTTCATATAATTGGAACCTGCTAATCAGACTTGCATATGGAACATGGGATATGTCCTTTTGTTCTTCTTGTGTCTTGGGACACAATGATTCAAATAATTTTTACACCTAGGAATAGGAACCTTGACCGTTTTACATTCCTCCATATTAAACTTCTGCAATATCATTTCAACATATTTTTCTTTGATTCAACCAGATTTTTCCTAAGCAGCACGTATCTCTTTTAATCTCCATTCCTTTAATGAAGAAGATTCTAGATCCTTTCATAAAATTTGGAGGATAGTCACAGTATTTCACCTCTCCTTTTTGATAACACATCCTATGTTACTTCCAACAACAACATGTCATCAACATACAACACTACATAAATGAAGTGACATCAACTTTCTTGAATATACATAGTGACTCTGCTTTCTTATAAATCTCAAATCCAAGGATGCGGGGAGGGTCGCTTTTAAGTAACACATCCTAGGGTGATTGCTTCAGAATCAGATAGTTATTTCTTTAGCTTACGCACTAGCTCTTTCTTTCCCTTCACCACAAAGCCTTTTGGTTGCTTCATATAGATTTAGATTTCTTCTTCCAGATTCCATGTAGGAATGTTGTCTTTCACATCCATTTGTTCCACTTCAAATATCAAAAACAACAACAATAGATAAAAAAAAAAAAAAAAAAAAAAAAAAAAAAAAAAAAAAAAAAAAAAATTCACCAAAGTCAATTCTCACCTGGGAATAACCTTTGCTACCAACCGAGCTTTCTATTTCTCCACTTTTATTTCTCAGATTAAAATTCTTCTGGAACAACCATTTGCTACCAACCCATTTTCTTCCAGATGAAGCTTTCAACTATATCCCATGCCTCAGCTTCATTCAAGGCATCCATTTCTTTTCAACCATGGCCTTCTTCCAAAGTTTACTATCTCCTTAATCTAATGCCTCCCTGATAATGTTAGGATCATCATTAGTCGTAGATAAAGCAAAATTGAACGTAAAATCGTGGACTTATAATTTTCTGTTGCCTTCTGCCTCTCACCTGATTCTCCTCAATGATTGGGGCATGAGGTTCTTCTTCTTCTGCTTACTTCCTCTCGCTCTCTTCTCTCAGATGATTCAGATTTTGCATCATCTAACTCAAGCTCCATTTTCTCAAGTTCTGCCTTTGTATGTACAGTGGGAATTTTGTTAGAACATATTTTACCTCTCTAAAACAACATCTCTACTCATAAAAAATTTCTGCTCTCTGCTCCAAAGCTTATAACTCACACCATCTTTATAACCAATAAAGAGACACTCTTCAACAAGTATTATCCATCTTGTTCTATTTTCCTTTTCAATATGGACAAAGCATCAAGCAACTAAACACTCTAAGATAAGGAAGAGAGGGTTTCTGCTTTGTACTTATACCTCATGTGGGAGTTGTATCATCCAACATGAAGGTGATCGATGACTGTGTAACATGTTGTACCTAATTCTCTCGCCTGCATTTTGTCCTAACTTGACTACTGAAAGCATGCTCCTGATTTTTCCACAATGTCTCTTCATCCTTTCTAACTCCATTCACGAGGAGTGAAGTGGAGTAGTCTTCATTTTGCTTATGTCACACTTCTTACAATTCTTTTGAATTACTGTTAATTCTCCACCATTATCTATTCTCAATACCTTTATTTTCTTCTCTGTCTGATTTTCTTACCGTGAGCTTAAACTCTTTAAATTTACCAAATAGCCTATATTTTCTTAGTAATAAATCCATGTGTTCCTTGGAAAAATCATCTATGAATGAAAGATAATACACAGATTTACCTAGGATGGAACACAGAACAGTCCAAACACATCACTGTATCAACTCTAAGATCCCTTCTTGTAGCACCAGATGGGAATCTTAATTAATTATGTTTACCATATATAATTTTGTTTAAATCAAAACTGTGAGTATCTATACCCCTTCAATCATACCTTTTATCAGGTAATGTTCAAGGTCTTTTCCAATATTCCCCAGCCTGATACAACATGGTCTTTTTCTCTGGGGATCAAGATTGTCTTGTCTCCTTTCATTTTTCTTACTAAGGACAAGAGAATCAAGCATGACCCATTAGTGCATAGTTCTTCAAATAACTTGTACAGAAAGTTCACATGAATTCTCATCAGTCATCATCTGCTTCCTTGCACCATCTTGCAAGTGTCCTTTTCAAATATAGTTTTCACCCCTGCATCACCCAACTTGCTTTTACAGACATAGGCTCTCAGTTTTGGAATGTAGAACTCGTGAAGAGTTCTAATCCTTCCATCGCTTAGCAACAACTTAACCCTTTCCACGCCCCAAGATTTTTTCCATCGAGTCATCTCCTAGCAAATACATCACCACCATCATATTTTTTCATATTAAGAGAACCACTCCATGTCTCGATCAACCATACACCATGGTCTCCATGTACTGTATGATGCTAGGTAAACATCACCTCCTTATTCTGTGGAGGTTTTCACCTATGGAAGAGGTTATTAGATCCCTTAGTTTTTCAACCTTCTTAGACTTGGCAATCTTTCTTATAATGCCCTATTTTTACCACACTTCCAAAGATTTCCTCAAAGATTTTCCTGGGACTTAGATCTACTCAGATTTAGATATCCATCCCTAAGGCTTACTGTAGTTCCTCACAGTATTAATTCTCTACAAATAAAGCATAAGCAAGCAGACCATCCATGCTTTTTCATTTCATCTCTCTTCAGATAACAAGGATGCAACTACATCTCATACTTCAATGTAGATTGAATGGTACTACCTATTGCTACAACCAAGACATCTCAAGAGTCTCAAGTAAAGAACATAACAAAGTACACACTTATCTTCTTCTCACAGAATCGCATTATTAACAGATCCAAGTTGATTCTACCGTGAGTATTAAAGGTATTTAGATGTTCACATGTATCATCCATCTTCCATCCTAAGATGATACAGTTTCTTTCAAAGAAACAACTTATTTACTGGGGACCTTGGATTGATACAAATTCTCAATTTATCCCATAGTTCCTTGGCTGTAGATTATCTCGAGACATTCAACAACACTGGTTCATGAGGGCAGAGCCTAATTCTATACTCTTGCTCTTCTGTCCAACTTGTCCCAATATTCTTTCGACATAAACAAGAACTCCAGTGTACTAGTAGTTTGTGTACCGGGTAGGTGGTGTACCAAGAGCTTATGTGCTTGCAGATGGTACCAAGAGGTTGTGCACGTGATCCACGATCCATTGTTCTTGCTCCAAGAAGTTCCTCCATTTTTAGCTTCCATAGTTCAAAGTTTTACCATTGAACTTCTCAATATAGATTCTAGAAGAGCTCTCCATTACTCTTCTTACTCAAATCTCCTCTATAAAATCTCCCATTGAACTCGAGCTTATCATACACCCAAGATAAACTTGATCTAAAAAGACTGAGCCAAATCCTCAACAAAAAGGGCATGCCCTTCAAGCCAAAACATGCTCTATTACCACATGTGTTTTAAACTCACTAAAGGTAAAGAAATGCATATAGATTCTAAATCAATACATACCAATCAGGTCTAAGGCACAAAGTACACAAAGATTTTACTAGGAAAACCCCTAACCCGAAACTCCTTTTCTTATTTTCATTATACTCCATTTCACCCATTCGCCATACAATATATATAATGCTTTAGGTATTCAGATAATAAAACCCTAATCCCTTTAATCCCGGATTAATTTACAAATCATCTAAAATAGCAAACTAAAAATAGCAAAACCAATTCAAAATAGGTGAAGGGATTGGCTGTGACAATTGTCAGATCCTGACAATAGTGAAGGATCACAAAACGCAGTTTTTGTATCTCATATTAACTTCTACACACACATGCAAAGAATATAACACATACTCCAACAACAACTCCTGTCGTTCTCCAACCGAAGGTGGCTTACAACCACTGTCCTTTTTCCCGTCTCGCCACCCCAAGTAGAAGTGAATGATGGAAACCACTGCCACTTTATCATCAGAGATATACCATCAGAACTCCTGTATTAATAATCTTAAACCATGCATCAACCATGCATCAACCTGCACTTCAACCTCGTAATCATCATGTACCATAAACAAGTGCATCAACCATTCATCAACCTCAACATCAACCCCTGTAATCAACCTATAATATAAACAAGTGCATCAACCATGCACCAACCTTCAGACATAATCACTCTATACCATAAAAAAGTGCATCCAACCATGTACCAAGTATGTACCTAACTATGTGTCAACTACTATCAATCCACTCATCAATATGTACCAACATCATCAACTATACACTCCTATGTATGTACAATCATCAACTACTTGTCTCAAATCCTATGTACTCAAATATGTACCTCAATCCAAAATTCTCATCAATTTAATCATTCAAATTGATTTGTAGCTCTTTAATAGACCTCGTGTATATGACTGCATTCCTGCAAACCTTCCTTAACTTAAAAACAAGCACACAAATATTTTCATCAAACTTTTCTTTAGTCTCATATACCTAGTTTCCATTAGCCAACAACCCTAACTTAGTAATCATAACTTTGAACCCTAATGTATATAAAGATCTGGAAAAATGATACACAATGTCTTTCAAAGTACTTTTATACAAATCCTCCAAGTGAAACTACTTGGAACCCCTCCCTAAAAGGACAGAGAAAGCAAAAATGGCATACCTTGTTGAATTCTGGATTATTCTAGAGAGCAACCTGTAGAGGATGCCACACACAAATATTTGATGAAATGCTCTGAAATTGTTACAAAAATAATATAGATTGTATCCTAACCAACACATTTTGTATCATTGAATGTGGATCTTGTTATAATTTATGATGTTTTTACCCAAACATCAGATTTTTACCAGTTTCAAGACTGCCAAACTCCTATTTCAGAGTGTAACTCCAAAAATAAAACACCCACAAGCTGAAATTTAACCACCGATACTTGGATATGTTTTCTTTCATGCATAGAAATATTAGGATATTAACTATAGGAAACAAGTTATAGTGAAAATATGATGACCTGAAAATAACATACCTTAGAAAGCACCCATCAAAAAGAATTTTATCCTTCCTTTGCATTTTGACCTCTTCTTTTCACTTTCCTCGCACTTTCTACTAGATATCATTTTAGCAATTTCTATTAACTGCTAGATATTCAATATTCTCAATTTTATCTCAAATGAGAGAGCCTTGCCTATTTATACTCTCCAAGTAGCCTCTTTAAAACATCTTCTTGGTCACTTGGCTCCACTTTCCTATTTTAGGGTTGGGTCCATTTCTCCACAAAATTATTATTGAAATAATTGATTATATTCACTTTGAATTATATCACACTCATCACTTCACTATTACTTACCTTCAAAAAATCTCTAAACCACTTTGATTATTTGACCTTTGGGGCTTCTAGATGACATATGAGGGTCCTCCAACTCTCTAGTTACAACCTTAAAACCAGGAGGCTATGTGACGTTATACATACCACCCTCAGAAATGGCATGACATGTACTATCCATATAGAATAATATTATCTGAAAATTTGTCATAACTCATACCGTTACCCATCAAACAAACTTGGGTCCATTACCCAAACCTGGGGTCTCGAACTTCTCATGGCCATAACTCTCTAACCATGAGGAATTATGTGACGTTCCACATACCACCGGAAATAACATGACAAGAACTATCCATATAGGATATTTTCCCTGACAAATTCACTTTCCTTCATCTCATTATTCCATAATTAAGAATGGGTTCTCTTACTGCACAAAGCGTCTTCCCATGAGGGATTTCACCATAAGGGGGCCACTTTGGAGTTCATCCATATTTACTTCTTATCAACCATGATAAAACAATAATGAGTCATATTTACATCAAACACTATTGGGTCCATTACCCAAACCTTTGTGCTACAGGTCTTTCTTCAAGGGTTGACATCAACGACAACCAACCTTAATCCACACAACCAACGCTAGGGGTACTCTTCTTCCTCCTTAGCCCCACGAGCCGCAAAGGGGCCACGCATAATGAACTAGAGAACAACTAGCTCCCATATTGCCTCACAAGGTCGAGCTACCACTCCTCACCAAGCTGGGTATCCCAACTCCCACAAGCTAATTCATTCAAGTCTAAATTTATGCAGCGTAACATTATGCATAACAGAACAAATCCATCATCCTCCTCCTCCCTCCTTTATATAGAGTTTCTAAGTCATTTACTTTCCAAAAATCCCATTTAATTAACTGTTCAATAATTTAATTAATAAAAATCCTCCCCGTACATGTGTCACCCATCCCCTTCATTACACAATAAATTAATTTCAATAATTAATTAATTACTCCTATTTCCCTCACCCACCTCAAAGCATTCCTAGAATCTCTCCTAGGTGTCCCCATATTCCCTTACACATTTTAATGACTTACCCCCTTACTAATTTACTATTTTAGTTTAATTTAGAGAGTTCTTAAATTCTAGATACCTTATGAAGTAGTCTTCCTTCTTTTTCCTTTTCTTTCCCCTTTCTTTTTATGTTCCCCACTTTTTCCTAGTTTCCTAATTCTTTTAAATTTTCCTCTTTCCCTTTTCATTTAAAACTCAAATTGGCATGTGTAGAAAATTACCTTTTTCCCGTTTTCCTTTTTAATTAATAAATTTTTAATTAGCATATGTAACAAAACAAATATTTCTCGTTTTTCCCCCTTTTTAAATTTTATCCCACAATTTTTTTTTATAAATTAATTGAATTGCTTACCCCCTTCTCGTCACATGATTAATGATGATTATCATTATTATTTATTTATTTTTATATAAATATATTTTTTTATTTTTATCACAAATATCACTTAGACCTAGACTTTATTTTCCTAGGTTGGGCTACATTTTATTAGGGAAATTGTTTTAAATCTTTCTCATCACATTATTCATTCTAAGACCATATATGTGTATTCATTTATTATTTAACAATGCGACGTGCCCTTCAGGATGCACTAGGTACTCCAAGGGTGCCACTCGCCTCATTGCGTGATATGCCCTTCAGGACGCACTACGTTCTCTAAGGCTTCCACTCGCCTCATTCTGTTTCCCTTGCGCAACAAGCCCTTCAGCACGCACTACGTGCTCCAAGGGTGCCACTCACCTCTTGACTGACTTGGTAGACATCAAAACCCCTGGAGTCAAGACTTCGCCGAGTGATATTTTGGGAGACTAAGGGCCTCTAAGGAATAAGGTCGTTGCCTTATTGCGCACCCCTTAGAATCATTGTGAGAGACTATCACAGTCAACCCTCATGATGTCATGGGTCTTCTCGAACTAGGTAATCGTTAACCTATAGTTCCAGCCACAACGGGAGTGCTAGTAGGTTGTGGCAGGGTTTTTGTCCACACCTCTCCCTCAACGTCTCTGGTTATCATGTGTGATCCCTCTACTCCACATGTGATTTTGGTCGGCAAGCTATTGTCAGCCTGCATCATCAACGAATCATGTCAGAAATAATATCCATAATCAGATGCACAAACGTCATATATACAACAATCAAACCCCAATTGTCCACTCCCTGACTATGTCCGGAGTCCAAGGGGTTTCATCAATGCCTCAACATACTCAAGGTCCAATATCCTACACACTCAGGAAAACCGAAGCAATAGCATTTGTCTGTGTCAATACAAAAAAGTAACATGTCATCGATCCATAATGCCTCATAATCATAAGCAAATGCCCAATAGTATAATAATCCGGATCACTTGCAAGCAAGTGTCGTCAAAGGATAAATTCTCTCAATGCGTGCAAGAGAGGGATGTTACACAAATTCTATAGAATGTGAATATTAATTTGGATCTATTATTCCTAATCCCTTATCAACTTTTCATTACCTACTACATATCTTTGCACTTCCCTCTACAAGCTCTACATGATCTCAACCATCTCCATAAGATCCATCCTGATTTCATTTCCATTGGACCCTAGAATTGTATTATTTAATAGAACCACACAATATTCATCCATGGAATATAATCCTCTTTTTAATAATCCCTTGACATAACTCTCTCTTCCTTCAATGTTTTTCTTCTCATCAATAATACCCTATTATTAAAATTGAACCCATTTTCATTGCCAAGTTCTTGCACTTCCAAATGTGTCTCCTTATCATTATATAGGAACCATGATCATTATTGTATGCACTCTTCCTTGCCTAATATTCACATCTGGCATGAACCTCTATAATCTAGAAATTATTTTCCAAAATTGATTTTTTCTTTTAGTCTTTCATATTGCGCAAATGCATGGCTCACAGAGTCCAACTTTCCTTTTTTCCACAACTTTTTAAAACAACTAGATTCTTCCTTGGAGAACTTAAACCTTCTCTCCTATTTTCTTATGGATTACCTTTCCAATGGCTATACTCATGGTTAAATCTGATTTATGAGCTAAGAGTTACGTATCTTTGAAATCACCAATTTAACCCCCTTTTGCATTGGTTCAAAGAATCTTAGAGGCTAACTTATGTCACTTTTATAAGAAAATATATTAGGAACCGGGAAATTTTTTATATGAGGAACTAAGAGTATACCAAAGTTTGAATATACTGGAATTTTTTGATTCAAAAGTTAAACCTCTACCCAAATTATGTATAAATATAGAATTAATGACTTTACAGTCTTTACATTTTCTCTAGACTTGGAATTTTTAGCCAAAACTGGCTATCTCCTAAACAAACCAAAATTGGGTAAAACTTCATCAATAAAAACATGTCCATATTTTTTAGGAAATAATATGTCAACTAAATAATATTTTCCATATTTGTTATATGAGGTCCCTTTTCCTCCTCTAAATATTTCAAAAATCCCCAAAAAGTGGCTCAAAAAAGTGGTTTTTCCCCTATTTTGGCAACTCCACTCCAGCTCCTTTATAATATTACCAAAATTCCAACTAGGTATATGAAGCCTACGTTTTGGACTCTATAAAAATTTTATATTAATTGGCTCTCGGTCACTAAGAACCACCCAGATCTTTAAAATCCATTATTTTGTATTTTATGGAAAATTTGAGTAGAACTAGCCAATGGCATGACTAGAATTTATCTAGCCTTCCTAAATGTGGTCATACCCTGTATATTTTGTCTGATTCTAAGTTGAAATGATTTCGTTATGGCCAAAACATGTTTTTGTCTCCAAACATTTTTATTTGATTTTATCCTTGTCCAATTTTCTTCCTTCTCTTTCTCTTCTCTTCTCTTCTCTTCTTTCCTCTCTTTAATTCTCTTATTCTCTTAGTGGATTGAAAAATCCTTCCTTTGGTGGACTTTAGAACTTGCCTTTCAGTGAACCAATTTTTTTTTCATTTGACAGCTTCAAAATTTGGTTTTCAACGGACTTCAAAATTTGGTTTATTGGTGAATTAAAAATTCATCCTTCGGCGGGCTCCAAAATTTGGATTTTACTGAACTTCATAATTTGTATTTCAGTGAACCAAGAAATTCGTCCTTCGATGAAATTCAAAACTTGGCTTTTGGAAACCTTTGAAATGCACTTCAACGACCTACAAAAGGGTCTCTTTAGAAAACTCAATTTCTTTGTCTATCATCAGACTCAAAAATTATTCTCCATCATTGAACTACAAAATACACTTCGACAAACTACAAAGGTTCATTTCAGTGAACTCAAATTTTTGTCTTTCGGTTAATTCAACAATTCTTCTCCATCACCAAACATATAATGTACTTTGGTAGCCTTCAAAATTCACTTCAACGAATTGTGAATTCTTGGCTTTTAGAAAACTCAAATTTTCAATTTTCAGTGGACTCAATTTTTTTCTTTGGTCAACTTCTTCAACTCAACATTGTCGAACATTTCAAACTTATTTTCAATGACTAAATCAAATTCTCTTCGGTGGTCGAAACCAAATTTTCTTCAACAGGAAAATAAACTTTTGTTTTCGACATCTCATTTAACTCAAAGAATTTGGACCAAACCCAAGGTGAATATGAGTCATTGATCTCCAAAATATATGTAATCTATGCCATTGATTAGTATATGTAATTTCTAAAACCCTTTTACACAGGGTCACCATGGAAGCTCTAAACTTTTCTTCCCATTATTGAATTCAACCTCGAAACTATCAATTTGACCTTTCATTTTCCCAATTATATGAATATTTCACCCAAAATTTGGGAATTTCACTCATATTTTATAAATTTCCTCGATTCAATGTGGATCAAAACTATATAACAATGTATTTGTCAAATCCATTCTACTCTTTGGCCCATACTATTCCATTGTCGAACTAAAAGCTATAATACCAAACTGTAATGTAGCCAACTCCTTTACTAGGCCCAAGATCGCGAAGCCAACAAACATTCTATGCAAACAATGTATACAAGAAAAATAGACCAAGAAAAAGTTCAAGTCAATGGAATATTACACAACAAAGCCATTGGAAATTGTACATATTGATCTTGTTGGACCGACAAGAACAAATATAGTGAAAGGTGAACAACACTTCGTGATTCTAGTTGATGACTACACAAGAATGATTGCAGTTATATTTCTAAGAAAGAAGTCAGAGTCATTCGAAAGCTTAAAGACATACAAAGACATGGTTGAAACTAAGACCTAGTTGAAAATCAAATCTTTGAGATCAGACAATGAAGGATAATTTCCATCAAAGGAATTCATGGAATTCTACAGCGAGCATGGGATAAAGAGGAAATTCTTAGTAGCTAGGCCACCTCAAAAAAATGAAGTTGTTGAAAGGAAGAAAAGAATAGTACAAGAAATGGCAAGAACCATGTTAACGAATTCCAAGTTGACAAATGTATTTTGGGTACAAGAAGTGCATACAACATTTCATATATAGAACATAGGGATGCTCAGAAATAATAGTGATATTACTCCATACGAGCTATGGAAAGGAAGACCAACAAATTTAAAGGTATATATTTTGAAAAGATGTTTTCCCCAGTTGCTAGGATAGAAGAAATTATAATAATACTATCTTATTCATTCTCTAATAATATTAAAGTGTATCATATGGATGTGGAATCAACATTCCTAAATAGAGATCTAGAGGAAGAAATTTACATTCAACAACTCAAAGTATTTCAGTTAACATAAAAGGAAGGATATGTTTTCAAGTTGAAGAAAGAACTATATGGACTCAAGCAGGCACCTAGAGCATGGTATTGTAGAATGGACATACATATACAACAACAAGGATTCAGGAAAGGAAATGCATAATAAAATCTCTACATAAATATTTATCAATACAGTATATTAATCATTGAATTTTATGTAGATGATATCATCTTCAACAAAGATGATGACAAAATTAGTCAGAGGTTTTTCAAATAGATGCAAAACAAGCTTGATATGTCATTGCTTGGAGAGTTAAATTTCTTCTTGGGACTTTAGATATGTCAAAGAAACAAAGGTATAGTCATCTCTCAGTAAAAGTATATTACATAAATGTTGAAGAATTTTGGAATGACATATTGCAAATCAGTTAGTAGTCCTATGCAGATAAGTTTCAAGTTAAGAAAGGATGATGATTACAAGGATGTATATCAAAGGCAGTACAAATCGATGATTAGAAACTTATTCTCTGTGACAACTTCCAGACCAGATGTGATGTAGGTAGTTGGATAGGTTGCAAGGTTTCAAGTAGCACCAAAGGAATCACATGTTCTATAAATAAAGAGGATATTTATATATCTCAAAGGTAGATAAGAGTTTGATTTATGGTATCCAAAAAGGAAGGATATATCTCTTGTGGCCTACATAGATGTAGATTGGGCAGGTTGCATTTCTCATAGAATAAGTACAAGTGGAGCAAATTTCTACTTGGGTGAGTTTCTGGTATCTTGGATAAGCAAGAAACGGTCATCAATATCTTTGTCCACATCAGAGGAATAATACATTGTAGCAACAATTTGTTGTATTAGGGTTCTTTGGATGACGCGGACATTGCAAGATATGCAAGTAAAGTATGATGATCCTATTTCAATACTTTTTGAAAACACTAGCTCCATCATTATTTCAAAGAATACACTGATGCACTCTAAGTCGAAGCATATTCCGATCAAGTATTACTTATTATGGGATCATTATAAAAAGAATAACATCAAGATAGAGTATGTTGGGAAAAAGGAGAAGATTACATATATATTCACCAAGTCACTTGCAAGGAAACATTTCGAGTATCTGCAACAAAAAATGGGAGTAGTTTCTGCCCCACAGTGATTCACTCATCATCAATCTTAAATAGATAGGGGGAGAGAAGCAGAAGTTAAAGTAATGAAACATTTGGTACCCGAAGTACCCGAAGTTGAATAAGGAATCTAGACATGAAGGATAGTGTAAATGTGGGCATGACCCTCATAAACAAATCATAATTGTCATCATGTTTCTGATGATATGTGGAATGCCACGTAGTTCCTCATGGTTAGGGAGATATGTACTTGTAAATTTGGTAGCCCTGAAGAGTGGACAAGAAACCCTAGTTTGTTATAAGCCTTGGTCAAAGGTGTAAAGTTGTTGTAACAAGAAAACCCTAGAATCACTCAATTAAGGAGAGGAGTTAGCTAGATCAAGTATATAAGCACCTCAAGGAATCATTCACAAGTAAACTCACACACTTATTAATTTCTTATATTTCTTGTGATCTAGTGATATTTTTCTAAGGTTGTAGTGTCATTTTCTAGGGTAGCAAAGAAGGATCGATGGAGAAAATATTAGAGTTACAAAAAACCCCTAGTTTCTGAGGTATAAGTGAGTTGTAGGTCAATAAGCGAGAATATTTACGCAAGATGCAGTGAATGAAAGGGTGTTTAAGTGTGGGCTGTAGAGGCCAAAGTCACATACATGTGAAAATATCATGAAAATTTGACTAGATTTTGGTGCCATATCCCTAAATTCTGAAAGGAAGGTTACATGTCAAAATATTACTATTTTAGGTTAGCCTCAGTGGTATACTTGTTTTGATGGTTATTGTTTTTCATGATATTGTGTATGGTTGAGGCATACTTGGTATGGTTGGTTTGGTATTTGGATATAGTATATATTGCTTGTTTGGGTGAGTTAGGAGCATTTGTTGGCACAGGGGCAGACCCAGGGTTCAACGCTACAAAAACACACCAACAAAACCTTAGCTACCGGCCCTTTCGGCAACACCTGCGAAGCAGATGAAGTCTCACCCAAGGTAGAGGAAGGGGTGGTTGTAGGACTCAGGTGTATGCAACCTTAGCTAGGACATAAATCTATGATTTTAATACTTAACAGATCACTTAGCACCGACAGTTCATCAATATTTAACCACTATCTAATCCACAGATAAAACAGAGCATCACATCATTCATTCAAATCTTATGTATCTAAGCACTTATCATAGAGAGGTCGATTAGATCTAGAAGATTCAAGCACAAAGCACATTCACATAGGTCATATCTAACATCCATATACATCATTAGCAAAAAGAATAAACAAATCTATCTATCTATATCCAAGCACTTAGCAAGTAAAGGCATAAACACATCAAGACATCGCAAAAACAAGAGAAACACAACATATATGTGGTTCACCCCCACCCTGGGGCTACATCTACCAACTCTTCTTCTTTATTAGCTTATTCAATAGGTTACATGCACAGAGCCTCAAAACCCTTCTCTGCATAGGACAGGAGATTTGCGCAGCTCGCTAGATCCTCGCTAGATCCTCCTTGCCCGAGTTGATCTAAGCATAGTCCACAACCTCTTACAATGACTTTCACTTAGCACTACAGGTCTCACAAAGTATGCACATAGAACTTACAATCCTTCAATCACATAGGTCTAGCACTTAGCCATTCGTAACTCTCTATATATGCTCACTACATCACCTTAGAATGTATTTATACTTTACAAAGTAGGCCTAAACATGGGTAAACCCATGGTCCAACATCCCATACTCGTTACATGATCCCAAATCCCAAAAAGGACCCAAAACGGGGCCGAGATCTCACGATCTCTACTTCGTCTTGTACTCATCCTTAGATAGGATGTCGAAGTCCCAAAATAGGTCAAACTTGACCAAGGATCGCCCAAAACATGGTTAAGGGCCAATAGGCCCCCAACACTCACCTGTGACTCATCCTGAGTCACTTTGATATGGGTAGTTCTTCTTCAAAAGCCTTGAGCATAGCTCGAGCTGCTTCAACTTCTTGTTGTTCCTTCACCTCCTGTTCAACTAACTCTTGGATGAATTCATCATCGATAGGTACCTCCTGATGTTGTTTGGCTGCAGTGACAACCTGCTCCAATTCTTCTCCTCGACCTTCGACCTCTGTGAACAATTGGTAAGCCTTATCTTGTATAGGTTGGATACTCTGAGTTACTTCCATAACTCTGCTCTGGATAGTGTGGATTTTCTTCTGGGTAGTGCGCTGCGCTTGGTATTGCTTCATTATTTCCACAACTGACAGGGGCTTCAACTGCGCTTGTATTGTTTCGGATTGATACTTCACCTCTTGGAGCTGTGACTCTAGTGCCTTCAGTTCTGCATTCTCAGTGAGTTGCTCGAAGGTCTGGGCATTGCGATAAGTAATTTGCTTACATTCCATAGCAAGGTATTTTATTCTCTCAACTTCACTTCGAGCAGTTGCTTCTCTTTCATCCCTTACATCTTGTGGGGTCTCGGGCACTACGCGGAGCTCTAAGTCTGCGATGCGTTGTTGTAGCTGCTGGATAACTTCTACGAGATGCTCTACTTGTTGCGTGACTCGATCTTCTGCCTTTATTTCTACGACTGTCACATAACGAAGTGCTCTGTTGACCGCATTTTTCACTTTGAGTTGTTCCACGAACAACTGTTCTTTTCCTTGTTGTAGTTGTGATTTTTCTTCATCAAACTTTTCTTGGAGAGAAATATTTTCCTGTTCTGCAGTTCAACGCTTATCTACAAGTACTCCTTGTACTTGTGTCAAAGCTTGGGTGGCTTGTTATGTTTCCTCTTGTGTTCGTCGAAGGCAAGCTTCGACTGTCTCAGCTAGTCGGTGGAGTTGGGTTGGCTCATCTCCCAACTTTGGTTTTCTTGATGGAAGAGGCGCAGTGGAGACTGCGCGGATGGAATGAAGGGCATGTTGTACCCCTTGGAGTTCGACTTCAATCCTATCATACATTTCCTCCTGCTTCACTCCTTGTTTCTCTGCTATCTCCAGTGAAGCATCATTCAAGGCTGTTATGATGAAATCAAAATCATCGGAGGTGAGGACAGTCTGCATATTGGTCATGGTGGCTTTCAATTTCTTCCCGAAGAAGGTTTCAAGGGGGAAACCTTCCTCTTATTCAAAGGGTCAACCTTGTCTTTGGGAAGTGTTACTTCTCCTGGTATCTGTTCAACTTCTTCTTCATCACCACCCCCTCGATCAGGTGACATGGAAGTAGTCTTCCATGAGGTGTTGATTAAGTTTTGGACCTCCTCAGTCTTCTTCTATCTGTTGGTTCTGGGTGTATTATGTTTTTTATGAGTGTCCTCTGGGATGTCAAGATTAGATATCTTTGTGGGGTTGGAGAGGATAAGGAGGTCAGTGGACAATTCCTTGGTGATCTCCTCAAGGTATTCTTTTGTGAGTTTGTAATATGACAGGAGATTTTCTTTATGTTCATCTATTCGCACTGTAATGTAGATAAAGTGTCTATCTTCGTTGAACTTCATTAGTGGTTGGAACCTCTGTAGGGTGTTTGGAGTCATGCGAGGCTCGACTTCGAGGGCTCGCTTTAGCTGGAGGTAGTATGTATTAAACACAATGTTCAAATGCCATTGTTTTTTCATATCAATTGAATACCATAGGGTAGAGAACTTCGCGAAAAGCGGTTCGAACGACTCTATGTTAGGGAAGGTCACTCCTTCCGGCATCTCCTAGGAAACAAATGTAATGAGGAAAAGGAGCCAACTGAAATGAAATTCATAACCCTAATCTTGTGCTTCTCGGCAATCTAGTTCCAACTGATTAACTAGTTACTTCACCCAGTTTATCTGTAGGCCTTTCACGCACTTCCTTGCGAGGTCAATGAAAAAGCCGGTGACCTGCGTAGATCAGTTCTTCCTTACTAACTTTCCATCTATCACTTGACATGTGAGGTGCACCGCACCACTCTATATGGAAGCTACCTTGTAGCCTCTTGTTCCCTTCTCAACGTCATCATATGTATCCTTGATCTTCTATGCGAGTGCGCAATCTGCGACTTTTCCTAGATAAAAGTCCTGTGGGTTGGGTCCTTGCATACTCAGTCCTGTGATCCTGTGGATCAACATTGGGTCAAATGTAATGTGACAGTATAGCTACAAGTAACCTCCATGGTAACACGACAGCAACACCTTGACACAGGCGTTGATTTCCTCGTGTCTTCCGAAGTGTGGGATCTTCATGACATTCATCAGGGTGGATTGTGCGAGATTCATCATCCATGACTGAGGGATAATCTTCGAGCTCTTCCCTTTTGTTCTAGTTAGGTACTTGTATGGGGCGAGAATACCATAGATATTTTGATCTCTGAGGTTGAATTCACTTAACTTCAACAATGTGATATTATTCTTCTCTGCGCGAACTGCATGTATCCCCTTCGGGAGGTGCACAGTGACCATATTGTACTCAAAGTCTCTTAGAACATTATCACGATTCACCGTGCTAGGCAGAGGTGGGACGTAATTGGGAAATATGGATGGAATCAAATTCGTGTTTGCTAGGTCGTCTTTGTTCTTGGTTCTCTTCTCTACTAATGGTCGGGATGGCCCCGATTCACGAGCAGTCGACAGAGAGGCTTGCAGCCCTCTCTTCAATGATGCTTGTACACCTGTAGACATCAACATGACTCTTTCAGTCATGAGGTTGATCAGAAATTCTTCGAAAACTCTCTCTGCAACGTTGAACTTATCCGACATACATGCTCGGGGTTAGAAATCTTCGGGTTCGAGGAGTAACTTATACACTGCAATAGGATCGAAGGAAATATCATAATGATCACTGTGTAAAATCAACTAGTCCATGAGCTCAGATTCACGGTTAGCAAAAGTGTTCTCGGTGCATGGCGCAATGGGATAAATAGATAACTTGGAAATGGATTTCTTGCAACGTTCGAGAAGCCTTCATTAACTCTGTTATGTCCATTATGTCATAGTCCAACGGTCTGGTGGAAAACCATAAATTCCTTTCTACCCATTCGGGGGGTCGATCGAATGGTTATATTGGTCCCAATGGCTATACTTCTTTTTCATGGGGAAGTGCCATGTGATGTTTTTTTGTTATCTCGACGAAGCTCCAATTTTGCAAATTTTCCTTCTGCGAAGTTCCCTCTAGAACCTTCTGTAACTTGTCAATCTTAGCTCTATTCTTACTTAGTTTTCTATATTTATTTCTAGTGATATTCGTCTTGGTATTCTTTTTTCCATTCTGATTCTCATCTTCTTTTGGCATAGTTACTTCACGTTGTTGAGATTCTTTCCTAATATTCGAGGGTGATACTTCTTCTTTATCTAGAACAGGTACTTCAATCTTCTGTGGTTCTTCTAGTGTTCTTATAACTTTGACATCCGGGTCTCTGGAGTTAGATAGCTTTGATCTGTTCTCTTGTTATGCAATCAAGTGTCTGATCCTTCTAGTCATGAAATATTTTAACTCTTGCTTCTTATGCACTAAAACTTCTTCTTCTTCTTTCCTTCTGGTTTGATTTATTTCAATCCAAGGTTTTCCTAGTAACATGGTAAATGGGGCGTTGTTCTCAATAAATTTAACAATCTCAAAATATTCCTCTATTGAAATTCCATTGGCGTTCATAGAAATTCGGGTGAGATTTCCACATAGGTTTATCATCTTTCCTTTGAATAGTCATATTCCTCCTAATGAAGGAGTCATAGTAGGCCTTCGCATAGCTTCCCAAGTTCTTTCTATCATGACATTCATTTTTTTTTTCTCATCCAGAACATAGTCAATGTTGAAGTCTCCTATTCTTGCTTCAAGGCATTCTTTTCTTTGAAGATTTCTAATAAGATGACATATCATTGGTCATTCAAGGTTTCTTTTATATGTAGCAATACTTTCCCGAAATCTTTATGGGGTTCTTCCATAATCATAGTTTATGGGTCTTCCTTAGGGTTTTCTTCTCTCATGTTCATTCCTTCAAACTTAGCAATCATTCTAGGCAAATCCAATACTTCATGGTCCATAGCTTTGCAACAAAGACAACTAGGTCTTCTTCCAGGGCATTCCTTATAAATATGTCTCGGTCTTCTGCAACTGTAACAAAGGGTTAATCCTCTCTTTCTATACTACGCGCCAGGGTCATAGTATCTAACCTGCAAACATTTCTTTTGAGGATCCTGCATCCACTTGTTAGTCCAAACATTTGTTCTATGCATATGTATAACATATCTTTCACTACTCTTATCATATCTACTCATATCAAATCTTCTTTCATCTATTAGTGCCCTAGTTTTCAAGCTAGGACAAAATCTATCAAACATACCTAGATCCATACTTTAGAAACAAAAGTTTCCACTTATCTTACTTCTACARAGCACGAAGCTTTCAAATATAGAAATTTTCACTATTCTTACCTTTATCAGAGCACAAATATTGTAGATCTTACCTCTTTTAACCAAAAATCCTCACTTTTACTGTTTTCAGGGCACAAAGCTCTCAGATATTACCTCTTTTCTTCTGATCTGACCTCTTTTCTTGGCACAGAGCTTCTCAAACTAAGTAGAGTATTGTGCACTAGGGTGACATATCTACACATCAAGCTTTCACAGTTTCAGGTCAGATATTTGCACAAATCCTCTTCTTCCTCAGTTCCCAGCAATCACAGTTTCAAGTCCCAGCAACGGAACCATTTGTTGGCACAAGGGTAGACTCAGGGTTCAACGCTACAACAATGCACCAACAAAACCCTAGCTACCGGCCCTTTAGGCAACACGTGCGAAGAATATGAAGTCTCACCTGAGGTAGAGGCAGGGGTTGTTGCAGGACTTAGGTGTGTGCAACCTTAGCTGGGACACATATCTATGATTATAATACTTAATGGAGCACTTAGCACCAACAAAATTCATCAATATTTAACCAACAAATCATTGCATCATTCATTCATATCTGGTGTGTCTAAGCACTTATCATAGAGAGGCCAATTATATCTATCATATTAAAGCACTAAGCACATTCACATAGGTCATATCTAACATCCATATACATCATTATCACAAAGCATAAACACATATATCTATCTATATCGAAGCACTTATCAAGTAAAGACATAAACACATTAAGACATCACACAAAGCAGAGAAACATAACATATACATGGTTCACCCCCACCCTGGGGCTACATCCACCAAATCTTATTCTTTATTAGATTCTTCTATAGGTTACATGCACAGAGACTCAAAACCCTACTATGCATAGGAAAAGATATCTGTGCATCTCGCTAGATCCTCCTTCCCCAAGTAGATCGAAGCACACAGACTTCCATCATTTGTTGGCATAGGGGAAGAACCACAGTTCAACGCTACAACAATGCACCAACAAAACCCTAACTATCAGCCCTTTCAGCAACATCTGTGAAGTAGATGAAGTCTCACCCAAGGTAGAGGCAGAGGTAGTTGCAGGACTCAGGTGTCTGCAACCTTAGCTAGGAGACAGATATGTGATTGTAATACTTAACAGAGAACTTAGCACTGGCACTTCATCAACATTTAACCACTATATACTCTACAGATAAAATAGAGCATCGCATCATTCATTCATATCTAATGTATTTAAGCACTTATCATAGTGAGGCCAATTAGATATAGAAGATTCAAGCACTAATAACATTCACATAGGTTATATCTAACATCCATATACATCATTAGCACAAAGCATAAATAGATCTATCTATCTATATCAAAGCACTTAGCAAGTAAAGACATAAACACATCAAGACATCACACAAAGTAGAGAAACACAACATATACGTGGTTCACCCCTACCCTGGGGCTACGTCCACCAACTCTTCTTCTTTATTAGATTCTTCAATAGGTTACATGAAGAGAGCCTCAAAACCCTACTCCACATAGGACATGAGATCTTCACAGCTCTCTATATCCTCCTTCCCTGAGTAGATATAAGCACACAACCTTCCACAACCTCCTACAATGACTTGCACTTAGCTCTATAGGTCTCACACAGTATGCACAGATCACTTACAATCCTTTAATCACATATATCTAGCACTTATCCATTTATATCACTCTATATATGCTCACTACATCGCCTTAGCATCTATTTATAGTTTACAAAATAGGCGTAAACATGGGTAAACACATGGGCTGACATTCCATACCCGTTACATAATCCCAAATCCCAAAAAGGACCCAAAAAAGGGTCGAGATCCCGCGATCTCTGCTTCGTCTTGCGCTCCTCCTTCAACAGGCTATCAAAATCCCAAAATAGGTTGAAATTGACCAAGGATATCCCAAAACTTTGTCAAGGTCCAACAACACTCTCATATATGGTTTATTAAATGACATGGTGTTTATAGGTCTTATCCTTGAGTTAATTGTATATTGTTGAGGTATATTCATGTTGTATGGTGGCATATGTATGAGGGGCATGCAATGGTTCTTTGAGATACTTCATTGATGATATGGTATAGATCAACATATGGTTTATGGTATGGTATATGGTGCAGATTACACATGGTTGATGCTCTAGTTCATTATTCACTACTCCTTATTGTTGTATCTTTGGTTCATGATTGATGCATGAGATAGTATGTATGTCGGTATATAGTTGGTGCATGGTATCGTACATGTGTTAGTTGGTTGATGAGAAGATACAGGTTGATGAGAAAGTGGTAGTGAAAGAGTGGAAGTGACAGAGAAAGTGACATTGACATTGGTTGAGTCCGTGACAATTGGTCTACATTTATATTTCAAGGTGTTTGGATGGGGAAAGGATATGTGGTTGTATCCAAAGAACATAGGGGGTTGTATCCTCCTTCTGGTTGGAGTTATAGAATTTGGGAGGTGGATCTTCCTTCAGGGTGTATCCTGAGAAACTAGGGGGTTGGAGCATCCTTACAGTTGCAACTGAAGAATCACAGGTTGGTGCTTCCAATGAATGTATTATTTTCATATATAAGAAAATCATTATGTGGTTTTCTCTTGTTTTGGTTTCCATGTAAATTCTGGTGTACTGTGTATCTATTGTGATGTTATGTTGTTTATGATTATATTGTTTATGATATATTGAATGTTAATGATAAACGGTTGAATATTTTTGAAGAATAAATTGTGGTTAAAAGTACTATTATTGCTCATTACTGATTCAATCCTCTATCAATAATCCACAAATATTTTAGTCTTTCAAGGATGAAAACTGATGGGGAGGATTCTCATATTACCATTGTGGTGAAGGGAAAAACATGATACATAGATATATCATAAACCATATATATCCCACAATATCTTTCTATTCTTCATATTGAGTAACTTTATTAACTTTTAAGAGTAGAGGATTTTTTGTATTTTTTCAATGATTAGCCTAAGTTTTGTTTGCATGATTTCATAGTTATTTTTGCATTCAAATGTTGACAGAAAAGAGTGATGTGTATAGTTTTGGAGTGGTTTTTCTAGATATTATAAGTGGTAGACAATACATAGATGCAAAACTAGGTGGAGAAGAATGAAACCTCGTTCCATGGTAAGGAATCTGATCGTTTATCATCCAAAACATATTATGAAATAACATTGGCACAGACATATCAGAGTAATTTTTTTATTTTTATTCCATCTAAGACTAATAATAATCATCATTATTTTCATATTTATAGGTGAGACCATACGTGGGGAATGAAGAAAATACATGAAAAATAACATAAATCATAAACAAAAGGATTCGTGTAAATTAATATATGAAATCCATCACTCATGTTGTTAATCTAGTGATTATATGTGTTCAGCTAGATTTTTAATTTAGGCCAACGGTGAGTGAGGTAGTGGCAAATCTTAAATAGACGATAAAATAAATTGCATGAACACAAAGGAATGGGGTGCGCAAATAGTAGGGCATGCGCAAGATAATGATGGTCTCTCATGATGCATTAATGTCATTGAAGACATGGAAAAATAACAATCTATTAACTTCGAGGGAGTATTCAATGTACTTTTACAATGAATTTCAATGGTGTAAAAAGATGAAATGTAGGAAATTCAATTATCTTTTTGAATATGTAATTTTTATTTATAGAAATTGTGAATAACTATTTGTAAATTGAGTTTTTCTAATAGTGGTATGTTACTTTTCAAGATAAATACAATGTATATGTCTCTACTAGTGTAGTTTGAGTACCTTAAATATGGCATTTCCTTAAGAAAAAATGTCTAATTGTAGAGAACCCATTGTTCTACTGCAGCATATTTTTTCAAAATTTATAATATTAATTTTATAGTTTTTTTTTTGTTTTTAAATTATGAATGTGAATATATCTTTGAAATTACAACACCTTCCGTTAGTGTAGGCTACGAGGGCCTTAACATTGTAAATTTTTTTATTATTTTTAGATTGTAGATCTCAGTCTCTTCTAGTGCAGCATATAACTTATTGGAAAAGTGGTTAATATGATAAAACGTTATAGAAAAAATAAAAGAGGTATATATTTTAGGATTTTAATAAATGTCAAGACAAAAATAGATTAAATATTAAACAATATTTTTTCTTAAATTATATATTTGGAATCTGCATAGTCGACTCTATCTATGTCTATAGTTTCATTGAAAACAAATTTTTGCACCCTATAGAAAAATAACATCAAGAACAAAGGTATTGAGAGGTATTCATAAAAATGGAGTATTTTTATGTATTTGTTGACCAAACCACTAGGTTTTTCATCTCGAACATAAATCTAAGGAAAACAAATAAAAAAACATGTACTCTAGATTTGTCATTCCCACCCCCAAAAAAATGAAATGGAACTAACATGCACATTCTCCTAAGAACTTGCAGGCATTCCTAAAGTGTGGACAGATTATTAGGAAAAGGAATCAACATTTGTTCTTTCTAACAAAAAATATCTCTCCTACCAACACAAAATCTCTCTCTCTCTCTCTCTCTCTCTCACACACACACACACACACACACACACACACACACACACAGTCTCTCCAACTTCTCTCTCCCTATCTCTTGCTCATTATCTAACCCCATCTCTCTCCCTCTCCCTCTCTCTCTACCCATTCTTCCCCCCTCTCCTTGTCTCTCTTCTCCCCTTTCTCTCTCTCCCCAACAATCCCCCCCACCCATATCTCTCTCTTTCTACCCAACTCACTCTCTCCTTCTTCTCTCCGCATTCATCCATCACCCACTCTCTAATTATCTCTCTCTCACTTGATCCCTCCCTCACTCGCTCACTCTCTCTCTATGCTACCCCCTCCCTCTCTATATCCCCCCTCTCCCTCCCCTCTCTCTCTCTACACCTCTCCCACTCTCCCTCTCTTAGTATCTATTACCCACTCTCCCCCACTCTCCCTCTCTTTCTCTCCCTCTCTTTCTCTCCCTCTTTCTCTTTCTTCCATATTTACCTTTATCTCTCCCTTCCACTATCTCCCCCCTTCTCTATATTTACCTCTCTATCCCTCTCTCTATCTCTAACTCTCTCTCTCATTTCATATTCTTCTCTTAGTGGATTGAAAAATACTTCATTTTGTGTACTTTATAACTTGTCTTTCGGTGAACCAATTTTCTTTTCATTTGGCAACTTCAAAATTTGGTTTTTTGGTGAACTAAAAATTTATCCTTCGACGGGCTCCAAAATTTGGATTTTAGTGAAGTTCATAATTTGTCTTTCAGTGAACCAAGAAATTTTTCCTTCGATGAAATTCAAAACTTGGCTTTCGGAAACCTTAGAAATTCACTTGAAGGACCTACAAAAAGGTCTCTTTAGAAAACTCAACTTTTTTGTCTTTCATCAGACTCAAAAATTATTCTCCATCGTTGAACTACAAAATGCACTTCGACAAACTACAAAGGTTATTTTCAGTGAACTCAAATTTTTGTCTTTCAGTGACTTAAAGAATTATTCTCCATCAACAAACAGAAAATGTGTTTTAGTAGCCTTAAAAATGCACTTCAACAAATTGTGAATTCTTGGCTTTTAGCAAACTCAAATTTTCAATTTTTAGTGGACTCAATTTTTTTCTTTAGTTGACTTATTCAACTCAACATTGTCGAACATTTCCAACTTGTTTTCAGTGACTAAAACACACTTCTCTTTGTTGGGTGAAACCAAATTTTCTTCAACAGGAAAATAAACTTGTGTTTTCAACATCTCATTTAACTCAGAGAATTTTGACCAAACCCAAGGTGAATATGAGTCATTGATCTCCAAAATATATGTAATATATGCCATTGATTAGTATATTTAATTTCCAAAACCTTTTTACACAAGGTCACAATAGAAGCTCTAGACTTTTCTTCCCATGATCGAATTCAACCTCGAAACTATCAATTTGACCTTTCATTTTCCCAATTATATGCATATTTCACGCAAAATTTGGGAATTTCACTCAGATTTTATAAATTTCCACGATTCGATGCGGATGAAAACTATATAACAATTGGCCCATACTATTCTAGTGTTGAACTAAAAGCTATAATACCATATTGTAATGTAGCCAACTCCTTTACTGGGCCCGAGATTGCTAAGCCAACAAACATTCTATGCAAACAATGTCTACAAGGAAAATAGACCAAGACAAATTTCAAGTCAAAGGAATACTGCACAACAAAACCATTGGAAATTGTACATATTGATATGGTTGGACCGACAAGAACAAAAATATTGAAAGGTGAACAACACTTCATGCTAGTAGTTGATGACTACACAAGAATGACTGCATTTTTCTTTCTAAATAAGAAGTTAGAGGCATTTGAAAGATTGAAGACATACAAAGAGATGGTTGAAACTGACATAGAGTTGAAAATCAAATATTTGAGATCAGACAATTGAGGAGAATTTAAATCAAATGAATTCATGGAATTCTGCAGCGAGCATGGGATAAAGAGGCAATTCTTAGTAGCCAGGACACCTCAACAAAATGGAGTTGTTGAAAGGAAGAACAAAATAGTACAAGAAATGGCCAGAACTATGTTAATGGATTCCAAGCTGATATATGTATTTTTGGTACGAGTAGTGCATACAACATTTCATATACAAAACATAGGGATGCTTATAAATAATAGTGATACTACTACATATGATATATGGAAAGGAAGACAAACAAATTTAAAGGAATTCAGAGTTTTCGAAATAAAATGCTACTTCAAAAGAGAATATGGTAGAATTGGAAAATTTGATTCTTGAGTCGATAAAGGAATACTAGTTGGGTACTCAAGCAAAAGGAAAGCATAGAAATGTTTCAATCTGAGATTCAACAAAATAGTGGAAAACATCAATTTGACAATTGATAATATAGATGTATGAAATATAAAATAAACTAGAAAATATTCATTGGAACAAGATCACGAAGAATATTTGAAAGAAGAAGAAGAGAAACCAGAAGTAGAGCAAGAACAACAAGATATTCAAGTACCTCCAAAGACACCCAACAGGCGAGTGCAGAAAAATCATCCATCATATTAGATTATTAGAAATAAATATGAAGGAGTTGAAACTAGAAGAAGAATCTGCTCACCAGAACAACAACATCTAGAACTACTATCTACTATTGCACCGAGTCTTTTAGAAGAAGCCAACAAGGATGAATTATGGATCAAAGCTATGAATGAAAATTTAGACCAGATAGAAAAGAATGACACTTGGGAACTATTTCCAAGACTAGAGAACAAGAACATAATCGATACAAAGTGGTTCTTACAGAAAAAATTGAATGACTGCAGACATGTTACCAAGAACAAATCAATATTGGTATGCAAAGAATACTCTCAAGTTGAAGGTATATATTTTGAAGAGATGTTTTCCCCAGTTGCTAGGATGGAAGCAATTAGAATAATACTATCTTATGAATTATTTAATAATATTAAAGTTTATCAGATGGACGTGAAATACAAATTCCTAAATGAAGATCTAGAGGAAGAAGTTTACACTCAACAACTCGAAGGATTTCAGTTAACATAAAAGGAAGGATATGTTTGAAAGTTGAAGAAAGGACTATATGGACTCAAGAAGGAACCTAGAGAATGAAATTATAGAATGGATAGATATCTACAACAACAAGGATTCAGTAAAGGAAATGCATACACAAATCTCTACATAAATATTTATCAATACAGTATATTAATCATTGAATTTTATGTAGGTGATATCATCTTCAGAAGTGATGATGACAAAATTAGTCAGATGTTTTCCAAATACATGAAACATGAGTTTGAGATGTCATTGCTTGGAGATTTAACTTTCTTATTAGGACTTCAGATATGTCAAAGAAACAAATCTATATTTATCTCTCAAGAAAAGTATATTAGAGAAATGTTGAAGAATTTTGGAATGACAGATTGCAAATCAGACAGTACTCCTATGTAGATAAGTTTCAAGTTAAGAAAGGATGATGATTACAAGGATGCAGGTCAAAGGCAGTACAAATCGATGATTGGAAACTTACTCTATGTGAGAACTTCTAGACCATATGTCATGCAGGTAGTTGGACAGGTTGCAAGGTTTCAAGTAGCACCAAAGGAATCACATGTTTTGGCAATAAAGAGGATATTTATATATCTCAAAGGTAGATAAGAGTTTCATTTATGGTATCCAAAAAGGAAGGATATATCTCTTGTGGCCTACATAGATGCATATTGGGCAGGTTGCATTGATCATAGAAGAAGTACAAGTGGAGCATATTTCTACTTGGGTGAGTGTATGGTATATTGGATAAGAAAGAAACGGTCATCAGTATCTTTGTCCACATCATAGGAATAATACATTGCAACAACAATTTGTTGTACTTGGGTTCTTTGGATGAAGAAGACATTCCAGGATATTCAAGTAAAGTATGATGAGCCTATTTCAATACTTTTTGAAAACACCATCTCCATCAGTATTTCAAAGAATCCAGTGATGCACTCTAAGCCGAAGAACATTCCGATCAAGTATCACTTCTTACGGGAACAAAATACAAATAATAACTTCAAGCTAGAGTATGTTGAGACAAAGGAGAATATTACATATATATTCACCAAGTCGCTTGCAAGGGAACCTTTCGAGTATCTGCAACAAAAACTTGGACTAGTTTCTTCCCCATAGTGATTCACTCAACATCAATCTTAACTAGACAGGGGGAGAGAAATAGAAGTTAAAATAATGAAACATTTGAATTATTTTCATATATACATCAAATAATACACGAGGAAGCACCATTAAGAGAAAAGTCTATAGAGTTATCAGAGGCTTGTAGATAGTGGGAGTATCCACGGATGAGGAGCACCCTTTACCATTGATTTCAAAGGGAGAGAGATAAAGAGTAAGGAATGGAAAGATAGAGGCATGCAGTCAGGGGAATAAATGGTCACAGGGAGAGCATGAGCATAAGGATTGTCATGCCTAAGTGTTTCCATCAATGTGAAAGGGGGATATTGTTGGATAGTGGTATGTTGGTTGTCATTGATGTCAACCATTGGAGAGTGATCTTGGAGAATGATGTCAAATGTTAGAGATTGATTTCAATCCTTGAAGAATTACGGTTGCATATTCCAATATCCACGACGGTGTGGTCTTGGTACCTGAAGTTGAATAAGAAATACGGAAATGAAGGATAGTGTAATTGTGGGCATGACCCTCATAAATGGATAATACTTGTCATGACGTTTCAAATGATATGTGGAACTCCATGTAGTTCGTCATGCTTAGGGAGATATGGCCTTGTAAAGTTGGAAGCCCCGAAGAGTGGACAAGAAGCCCCTAGTTTGTTATAAGTCTTGGTCAAAGGTGTAAAGTTGTTGTAACAAAAAAACCCTAGAATCCATCAATTAAGGAGATGAGTTACCTAGATCAAGTATTTAAGCACCTCAAGGAGTCATTCACAAGTACACTCACACACGTATTCATTTCTTATCTTGCTTTTGATCTAGTGATATTTTTCTAAGGTTGTAGTGTCATTTTCTAGGGTAGCAAAGAAGGATCAATGGATAAAATATCAGAGCTACAAAAAAATCCTAGTTTCTAAGGCATAAGTGAGTTGCAGGTCAATAAGCAAGCATATGTACGCAGGCTATAGTGAAGAAAAGGGTGTATATATGTGGGTTGTAGAGGCCAAAGTCACATACATGTGAAAAGATCATGAAAAGTTGACTAGATTTTGGTGCTAGATCCCTAGATTATGAAATGAAGGTTACATGTCAAAATATTACTATTTTAGATCAGACTCAAAGGTGTTGGTATGGTGGTATACTTGTTCTGATGGTTTTTTTTTGTCATGATATGGTGTATGGTTGAGGCATACTTGGTATGTTTGGTTTGGTATCTGGATATAGTATATCTTGGTTGTTTGGGTGAGTTAGGAGCACTCTCATATATGGTTTAGTAAATGGCATGGTTTTTATAGGTATTATCCTTGAGTTAATTGTATATTGTTGAGGCATATTCATGTTGTATGGTTGCATATGTATGAGGGGCATGCATTGGTTCTTTGAGATACTTCATTGATGATATGGTACATATCAGCATATGGTTTATGGTATGGTATATGGTATAGATTACACATGGTTGATGCTCTAGTTCATGATTCACTATTCTTTATTGTTTTATCTTTGGTTCATGATTGATGCATGATATAGTATGTATGTTGGTATATAGTTGGTGCATGGTATGGTACATATGTTATTTGGTTGATGAGAATATACAGGTTGATGAGAAAGTTGCAGTGAAAGAGTGGAAGTGATAGAGACAATGACAGTGACAGAGATAGTGACAATGACATTGGTTGTTTCTGTGAAAATTGGTCTACATTCATATTTCAAGGCAGTTGGATAGGGAAATGATAGGTGATTTTATCCAAATAACATATGGGGTTGTAGTCTCCTTCTAGTTGGAACCAGAGAATTTGGGAGGTGGAGCTTCCTTCAAAATGTATCCTAAGAAACTAGGGGGTTGGAGCATCCTTCCAGTTGCAGTTGGAGAACCATAGGTTGGTGCTTCCAATGAATGTATTATTTTGATATATAAGAAAAGCATTTTGTGGTTTTCTCTTGTTTTTGTTTCCATGTAATTTTGGGTGTACTGTGTATCTATTGTGATGTGATGGTTTTTATGATTATATTGTTGATGATATATTGAATGCTAATGATAAACTATTGAATATTGTTGAAGAATAAATTGTGGTTAAAAGTACTATTATTGCTCATTACTAATTCACTCCCCTATCAATAATCCAATAAGATTTTAGTCTTTCAAGGATGACAATTGATGGGGAGGATTCTCATATTACCATTGTTATGAAGGGAACAACATGATACATAGATATATTGTAAACCATATATATCCCACAATATCTTTCTATTCTTCATATTGAGTAACTCTATTAACTTTCAAGAGTAGAGGAATTTTTGTATTTTTTCAATGATTAACTTAAGTTTTGTTTGGATGATTTCATGGTTATTTTTTCACTCAAATGTTGATAGAAAAGAGCGATGTGTATAGTTTTGGAGTGGTGTTTCTGGATATTATAAGTGGTAGACAATACATAGATGCAAAACTAGGTGGAGAAGAATGAAACCTGGCTCCATGGTAAGGAATTTGATCATTTATCATCCAAAACATATTATGAAATAACATTGGCATAAACATATTAGACTAATTTTTTAATTTGTATTCCATCTAAGACTAACAATCATCATCATTATTTTCATCTTTATAGGTGAGACCATACATGGGGAACAAAGAAAATAAAGGAAAAATAACAGAAATCATAGACAAAAGGATTTGTAGAAATTAATATATGAAATCCATCACTCATGTTGTTAATCTAGTGATTAGATGTGTTGAACTAGATTTTTATTTTACGCCAACGGTGAGTGAGGTAGTGGCAAAGATTAAAGAGACATAAAAATAAATTGTGTGAACACAAAGGAATGCGGTGCGCAAATAGCAGGGCATGTGAAAGCTAATGATGGTCTCTCATGATTCATTAATGGCATTGAAGACATGGAAAAAAAAACAATCTATTAACTTGGAGGGAGTATTCAGTGTACTTTTACAATGAATTTCAATATAGTGTATAAAGATGAAATGTGGAAAATTGAATTCTCTTTTCGAATATGTAATTTTTATTTATAGAAATTGTGAATAACTATTTGTAATTTGAGTTTTTCTAATAGTGGCATATTACTTTTCAAGATAAATATAATTTATATGTCTTTTCTAGTGTAGGTTGAGTACCTTAAATATGGAATTTCCTTAAGAAAAATTGTCTAATTGTAGAGAACCAATTACTCTATCACGGTGTATTTTTTCAAAATTTATAATATTAATGTTATATTTTTTTTTTAAATTATGAAAGTGAAATATTCTTGAAATTACAACACCTTCCATTAGTGTAGGCTACGGGGGCCTTAACATTGTAAAAAAAATATTATTTTTAGATTGTATATCTCAGTCTCTTCTAGTGCAACATATAACTTATTGGAAAAGTGGTTAATATGATAAAATGGTATAGAAAAAATAAAAGAGGTATATATTTTAGGATTTTGATAAATATCAAGACAAAAATAGATTAAAAATTAAACAATATGTTTTTCTTAAATTACATATTTGGAATCTGCATATACGACTCTATCTGTGTCTATAGTTTCATTGAAAATGGTTTTTTGTACCCTATAGAAAAATAACATCAAGAACAAAGGTATTGAGAGGTATTCATAAAAATGGAGCTTTCTTATGTATTTGCAGACCAAACCACTAGGTTTTTCATCTTGAACATAAATCTAAGGAAACCAAATCAAAAACATGTACACTAGAGTTGTCATTCCCACCCCCAAAAAATTGAAATGGAACTAACACGCACGTTCTCCTAAGAAAATGCATGCATTCCTAAAGTGCACACACATTATTAGGAAAAGGAATCCATATTTGTTCTTGCTAACACAAAATATCTCTCCTACCAACACAATATCTCTCTCTCTCTCTCTCTCTCTCTCTCTC
>SNQJ01S0003196.1:234222-258751 GCA_010110895.2 Picea sitchensis
ATATTAATCACACTTTGCCTTGAACAAACTGAAGTTCTAACTTGAATTACAGGAAAGCAATCTACCTATTGCAGAGTTCAATGTTTAAAGAAATAATTGTCCAAAGAATCCTGGATTACATTAAAGAAATAACAGACTGGAAAAGAAATCCTTCAAGACACTGCAAAAGGAAAGACCATTATTCTATTACCAGAGAATAGGACCCTATTCCCAAAGCAGGAATCTCCAGCACCTGTTTCTGATCATCACACTCTCATGAACTCATTACTAATTGAAATGATTGACACACACTGAAGGTTAATTAACTCTTAACAAAGAACATGACCCTATTTCATAAGCAGGAAACTTCAACACCTATTTCTGATTAGCACACTTTCATGAACTCATTAAAATAATTGACATGCACTGAAGGCTAACTATTTCTAACAGAGAACAAGACCCTATTACCGAAGCAGGAACCTTCAGCACCTGTCTCTGATTATCAAGCTCTCATAAATTCACCAAGCAGGATTGCTAACTAGAATGATTAACAATTACCCAAGCATGAATCATATGAAAACAATGTAATGATCAATAAAGCAAAGTTTCAGCAAGACAGAGTTCAGTAAAGTAGTGTTTCAGCAAAACAAAGTTCAGTAAAGTAATGTTGCAGTAAAACAGAATTTAATCAAGGCATAAACAGAAATAACACTAACACACTACAAATCTAATGGGTGAATATTTTGAAGAAGGTGGGCCCTCCCTTCTCACAAGATTCCCCTGAAACGAAAGGAACTAGAGAGAAATGCTCAGAATATTCTTTTATTCATCTGTCAACTGTGTTACATTACAATCTGAAGTAAAAACACGTCCCTCTCTGTAAATCCTTTCTTTGTAAAAAATAAGTTCCTCTCTAAAGATGATTTCCTCTTATTTAAAGAGGAGAATCCCCTTGATACAATTTGATCATCAAATTACATTTGCATATCTGAATCCTATTCTTAATCAAATCCAATTTCTATACTAGAATAGGGTATCCTATTCTCCCATAACAGAATGTTATTACAAGTGTTGAGTGAGGTGTTGTTATTGCGGCTAGAGTAACAACTTCTTTATTTGTATTCTTGTTACTGTTGTTGTATGTTGTTTCAGCATCGCAAATCGTGGGTTGTTTCAGCCACGAGATTTGTGTCCTGACTGTTTCAGCAACTTGGTCTCAGGCAACAACGATGGTTAATGCTAGCTCAAGGTGCAACTGTCGTGGTCAATGTAACAGTTTTGTGTTGTTGTTTCGGTATCGTAGACCGCAGACTGTGTAACAACTTCTTCTGTGTGAGTTGTTGTTTCAACATCGTTGCCCACGGACTGTGTAACAACTTCTTCTGTGTGAGTTGTTGTTTTAGCATCGTTGACCACAGACAGTGTAGCAGTTGTTGTTTCATCATTGTAGACCACGAAGAGTGTAACATCTTATTCCGTGTGAGTTTTTGTTTTATCATCGTAGTCCACAGACTGTTTCAGCTACAGAGGTTGCGTGCTTTAACTGTTTCAGCAACAGGCCTCAATGCTAATCTGTAGTTCGAACTGTTTCAACACTTATACATTTCTGATCAATGGTTAAGTACAAGAGTAATGTAAAATTATATGCAAAACAGATTAAACATATAGTAAAGAGAAGAGACGTTGTATATCTTTGGAAAGATAGGGTAAGGTGATAATGTGAGTTTAAATGTGAGTGAAACAAGGGTGTAAAAGTGGCAAAAAGTGTGGGCAAAAAGGTACATTGTGTGGTCCTAACACTCATGTGTCATCAAAGATGACTCCAAAATAAATTTTTGATTCCCTAACCAGACTATATGAAGGAAAGAACATAAATCAGAACATGAATCTAAGAAATCAACTCAAGAATACAAGGATGCAGAGAGAAGAATCAATCCAAGAATATTTCTCCATAATATCCCAATTTAAAGAACAACTACAAGAAATCGGAGATGCTATAGACCAACACGAACTTATAATGATGACCCTTAATGGTCTCTCAAGACCTTGGGATGCATTCATCCAAACTGTTTGTGCAAGAAATGAGAAACTACTATTTGACAGTCTGTGGGAAGAATGCATTCAAGAAGAATCAAGAGTAGCCAACCGAGAAGCTTTACTTTCAAGAGACGAAGATCAAACCCTAGCTACTCACACCAAATTAGGAAGAAATAAGTCTTACTTCTAGAAAGAAACTCATAAAGAGTCTCACCCCCAAAACAAATTCAATCATAAAGAATCTCAACCAAAGAGATTCCAAATGAAAGGACAAAGAAAGGAAATAGATTACTCATCTATCCAATGCTACCATTGTGACAAGATTGGACATATTGCGAGAAATTTTCCAACTAGATGAGAAGAATACAAGAGGAAAAATAAGAGACACCATGACCATGCAGTTGAATATGAAGAGCCACCCACAAATATGTTAAGAGAAAAAATTAAAGACTATGTCTTAATATCAACCCTCTTAGGATCGGTAACACCTGGAGAGGACACTTGGTTCATTGATAGTGGTTATTTCAAGCACATGAAAGGTCAAAGATATATTATCTCTTGCCTTTCAGAAAACAATTTTTCTCATAAAGTTACACTTGGAGATGATTATCAATACCCTATCAAGGGAGTGGGAGAATCAAACTACAAGATTAATTTAGGGACTCCAATGAACATGAAGGATGTACTCTATGTACCAAGTTTGGCAAAGAATCTACTCTCCATAACAGCTTTAGAAAAGAAAGGCTTCAGAATTACCTTTATAGATGGAGAATTTCTTATATGGGCTAAAGGAGAAACCTTGAAAGAAGCAATCGTCATTGGAAAAGAAGAAGGTGGTTTGTATAAACTAAAGGGTCACTCAGAAGCAACCATGACCCATGCCATTGAGAATCCATGTGAACTTTGGCATAAAATATTAGCACACGTCAAATACAAGGAATTACCACATATATCCAAGGAATTCACAGGTCTACATGAACTCAAGGTTGACCATGAAGGCGTGTGTAATGGATGTGCACAAGGGAAGAACATCAAGAACCCCTTTCCAAAGGGAGACTACAAAGCAGAAGGAGTACTAGAACTCATTCACTCAAATGTGTGTGGCCCAATGCCATCATCCTCCATCAGTGGGTATGTATACTATGTATATTTTATTGATAATTATTCTCGTAAAACCTCAGTTTTCTTGTTGAAATCAAAAGATGAAGTGTTCAGTAAATTCAAGGAATTCGAAGCCTTGATAGAGAATCTTTCTAAAAGAAAGATCAAGATACTCAGGTCATATAATGGAGGAGAATACACCTCAAAATATTTTGTAAACTATTGCAAATATGTCGGGATTAAGAGGGATCTCACCACTCCTTACAATCCTCAACAAAACGGTGTGGCAGAAAGAAAGATCAGAATGATAATGGAAGCAACGAAGACCATGATCCATGATCAAGAGATTCCAATGTGATTATGGGCAGAAGGAGAAAAAACAACAGTATATGTAAAAAATCGATTGTCCCATAGTGCACTTGGGTTCAATACCCCTGAAGATATGTTCTCCAGAAAGAAGCCAGAAGTAAGCCATCTCAAAATATTTGGTTTCCTAGTATTTGTGCATATCCCGAAAGAGAAGAGAAATAGGCTGGACCCTTCAGGAAAGAAGGGAATATTTGTTGGATACTGTGAAGTCTCCAAGGCCTTCAAGGTTAATATACTAGGTCAGAATCATATTGAGATAAGCATGGATGTGACCTTTGATGAAGACAGAACACTTAAGAAATCCAGAATATGCCATGTTGAAGAAGTATATGAAGAAGAACCTGTAGCTCCCAGAGTTGCAAAATCAATGAAGAAGGTTCCCAGAGTTGCAGAACAAGTGAGGGAGTCATAGCTTCCCCTGATGAGGAAATTCTAGAAGATCATGACATAGTATAATTTCAAGAACCTCCTTAGATGACGATCTCCCATAAGAGAAATCTTGCTTGGGCTAGGGAGGTTATTCAACATGGAGAGAATTATGGTGTTCCCGAAGGAAATACGAGACATGTGAAGAGACCTAATCCATTCTCCATTTATATGTCTTTGATGTGATATCTCCTAGAGAAGGAGCCTACCTACTTTGAAGAATCCATTCAGAAGAAATAATGGCCAGATGCCATGACAGAAGAAAACCAATCCATAATAAAGAATGATGTATGGGAAATAGTTCCTAGGCTGAACGGAAAGGATGTGGTATCTTCCAAATGTCTTTTCAAAATAATACATGTTGTTGATGGAAGTATTGAGAAGTATAAAGCAAGGTTTGTCACTCATGGATTTTCTCAAAAGGAAGGCATTGACTATGAAGAGACATTCACTCTTGTAGCCAGATACACTTTGATCAGAACCATCATATCCCTTTCAACTAAGATGAAGTTGAAGTTGCACTAGATGGACATAAATACAACCTTCCTAAATGGTGTCATCGAAGAAGAAGTGTATATAGAACAACCTCAAGGATTTGAATTTGAAGACAAAAAGACTCATGTCTGCAAGTTAAAGAAGGCTATGCACGGGTTGAAGAAAGCTCCTAGAGTTTGGTATGGAAGGATAGACATTTTTCTAACGAGCCTGGGATTTACCAAGAGTAAAGCTCATTCTAACCTCTACTTCAAGGTTATGAATGATGAGCCAATGATATTTTTATTGTATGTGGATGACTTATTCTTAACTGGAGAAGAAAAGCTCATCACTGAATGTAAGAATAAGATCTCTTGAGAATTTGAGATGAAAGACCTTGGCCTAATGCATTATTACTTAGGTCTTGAGGTATGGTAGAGCACAGAAAGAATCTTCCTTAACCAAGGGAAGTATGCAATTGAAATCCTGAAGAGATTTTATATGTTGGAGTGAAAGTCCATGAATACACCCATGGAAACGAAGTTGAAGCTTCTAGTCGACACTTCATCAAAATTGATTGATTCCACACTATATAGATAGATCATTGGATCGCTGATGTATCTGACAAACACCATACCATATATCTATTTTTCCATGAACACCTTGAATTAGTTTCTGGTAGAACCCAAAAATCTTCACCTAGTTGCTACAAAACATGTGATGAGGTACCTTAAGGGTACATTAGATTATGGTCTCATTTATGATGCAAATCATAATTTCACACTGAGTGGGTACACTGATTCAGATTGGGCTGGAAGTGTCTCTGACAAGAAGAGAACTTTAGGATGTTGTTTCAGTTTGAGATCAGACATGATCTCATGGCAGAGTAGGAAGCAATCAAGCATTGTTCTTAGTATAGCTGAAGCATAATAAATTGTTGCATGTTCTGCCAGTTGTGAATCCATATGGCTTCATGAGTTGTTGACTGGTCTATTCGACCTAGATATGGAAGCAACCAGGATCCTATATGGTAACCATAGCTGATGAAAGATGACAGAGAATCCTGTATTTCATGACAGGTTGAAACACATAGAGATCCGATACCATTACATCTGTGACATGGTGTAGAGAGGATCCATAAATCTCCAATATGTTATCACGGATGAACAGGTTGTCGATGTGTTGACCAAGCCTCTATCTCGTGTAAATGTTGATCACTTTCGAGATAAGTTCGGTATAGTCCAAAAGGACCTCCCTCAATAGGGGGAGTAGTGTTGTGTTGATATTCCAGCCTAGTGTTGTGCTTCCATATTAATTGTTGTGTCGATATGCCAGCCTAGTGTTGTGCTTCCATCTTAATTGTTGTGTCGAGATGCCATCCTACTGTTGTTCTTCCAGCTTAATTGTTGTGTTGAGATGACAACCAAGTGTTGTGTTTCTAGCTTAATTGTTGTGTTGAGATGCCATTCGAGTGTTGTGCTTCCAGCTTAATTGTTTTGTTGAGATTCCATCTTAATTGTTGATGCCAGCTTAATTGTTTTGTTGAGATTCCATCTTAATTGTTGATGCCAGCTTAATTGTTGTGTTGTGATTCCAGCTTAATTATTGTGTTGTGATTCCAGCTTAATTGTTGTGTTGTGATACCAGCTTAATTGTTGTGTAGTGTGCCAGCCTCATGCTATGATGATGTGCCAGCCTCGTGTTGTGATGATGTGCCAACCTCGTGCTGTGATGATGTGACCAACCTCGTGTTATGATGATGATGTATTAGTTTTATACTAATCCATATTGATGCAAATGATGATTTCATTCCACTGTGAATGACAATGTTGTTGATGAGAAAAACTTCCGATGATTTATAGATACGCCAGTCAGTGTTCCAAGATGTTGTTGATGATGTTGTCCTCTCACTCACCTGATGTTGTTGATGATGTTGTCCTCTCTCTCACCTGATTCTATTGTAGAATACCCTTCTTGTTAAGGGGGAGTGTTGAAATGATGTAACTACAAAGAGTATTCTATTTATTAATGATATATTATTCATTAGATCAATCCCCTTTTGCGAATTGATCATGTCGGGTATTGCAAATAACCAAATCCTCTTTTGTGGATTGGTAAAACCCTAATTGTAAGAAGAAGAATGAGAAGTCGGCCCCCAGATTAATTAAAGGTGGTTATAACCACCCAAATTGAGAAGTCGGCCCTGCTAGTGAAAATTCACCCGCCATATTGTATAAATAAAGAGCCTAGTGCCTCATTTGTACACACACTCACTTGTTCATCAAAGCACAAGTTCGAAGCTACAGTTGGAGAAGAAAGAAGAGAGAGAGAGGTGCATTCTTGGGAGAGGACTTTATGTATTTGTTTGAGTTATCTCTTGGCATTGTATTGGCTATCTATATTAAGGAAGTTTTTGTTGGGTTTTCTCCTCCATGAGGGTTTCCCAGGATAAATGATGTGTCTCTTGTGATTGTGTATTTCTCAGTGATCTTATCTATGTTATTCGTATCTAATGAAATGAAATTAAACTCAATAATAGCTCCCAATAACTATGGGATGTGACTTTTTACACCCACCCTCTTACATGAGTTTAGTGATTCGCTTTGAGAACACTCAACAACAAAATAGAAGGTTTATACACAATGATAATAATATTCAGAAAAGTGGATTTGAACTAATACCCATCAATCATTAAAGTGGGATTTTACACAACCCATTGAACAAAATATTTTTCTATATTTTTTTAATTTACCACAAAGTTTTGATACTTAACATCATTATTTATTATATTTACATCTTTATTGAAATTGGGTTACGTGATTTTGTTATAATAAAAGTTCAATTTATTTTTTTATTTAAATTTTATCTTTTATATTTCTCATTATTATTTATATTTTCATATTAAAATTAAAATTTATTAATTCTATATTATATTATATATATTTTAATATTTATTTTATATTTTTTTATATATAAAAATGATATTTATTAAATTTAGCTTATAAAAAAAAATAAAAATTTAACATATAAGTCTATTTAATATGTAATTTTCTCTTAATATGATAAGTAAAACATATTATAAATACTAGATATATTAATTATGTATTACAAAGTTGTATATTATTATTTAAATTGAGTAAAATTATGTGATCATTTTAATATGAATTGGAATTTGAATTTTATGTAGTGTTTTTTACTTTTAAAATAAGTAAAAAAATTGTAAAGTTCTATATTATTATTTAGATTCAGTAAAATTATATGATAATTTTAATATGAATTAGAATTAGAATTTTATGTAATGTTTCTTATTTTTAAAATAAATGAAATATATTATATTGGAATTTGAATTTTATGTAATGTCTCTTACTTTTAAAATAAGTGAAAAATAATAATTATATGATAATTTTAATATGAATTAGAATTAGAATTTTATGTAATGTTTCTTATTTTTAAAATAAGTGAAATATATTATATTGGAATTTGAATTTTATGTAATGTTTCTTACTTTTAAGATAAGTGAAAAATATTATAAATACTTGATGTAATAATTATGTATTACATTTTGAAAGTTGTATATTATTATTTAGATTGAGTAAAAATATGTGATCATTTTAATAGGAATTGGAATTTAAAATTATAATAGTGATATATATTGATATTAAACTTTGACACTAAGCAATGTAGTACAGGAATATAAGAAAGTCTATGAACAATAAATGAAAAATATTATAAATACTTGATGTATTAATTATGTATTACATTTTGAAAGATAAATATTATTATTTAGATTGAGTAAAAATATGTGATCATTTTAATAGGAATTGGAATACTGGAATTTGAAATTATAATAGTGATAGCAATGTAGTACAGGAATATAAGAAAGTCTATGAACAATAAATGAAAAATATTATAAATACTTGATGTATTAATTATGTATTACATTTTGAAATCTAAATATTATTATTTAGATTGAGTAAAAATATGTGATCATTTTAATAGGAATGGGAATACTGGAATTTGAAATTATAATAGTGATATATATTGATATCAAACGTTGACACTAAGCAATGTAGTACTATGAATATTAAAAAATCTATGAACATAAGCTTAAAGACATATATATTAGTTTTGGGAACATGGGCTAATGCATATATGGTCACTATAGTGACACTTTTCAATGCATTAATATTCATGTTATTAATGTGTGAATTTTGAATTTACATGCAAATGATTTTATTTAGACATTAAAAAGTAGTGTTAATAATGTTTTACCATACCTTTCATAAATTTATACAAATGTTTTTATAATACATATATAATTAATATACTTGAAATTATGGAATTTCATCTCATTAATAACAATCTCTACATATTAATGCATTAACATTCATGTTAACAATGTGTAAATTTTGGATTTATATACAAATGGACTTATTTGGACATTAAGAAATAGTGTTGTTAATGTCTTACCATGCCGTTGATAAATTTACACAGGAAGTTTAATATAATACATATATGATTAAGATATTTGAAATTATGGAATTTCATCTCATTAATAACAATTTTTATATATCCTTGATATTATGGAATTTTTCTTGATATTATGAGGGGTTTTCCTATGAAAATTATGATATTTTAGTATAATGCAAGTACCATGGAATTTTTTTTTGTTGGGAATTGTAATTTTCTTCTTTTAATCATGTCACCCAGACTATGAATGTTTTTCCAATTTTATTATTCTAGATGAGAATATGAAATTTTACTATAATGCCCTTATGAATAATATGGTGAAAATGGAATTTGTTTGCTAGTAATTAATAAGTTTACAATAATAATATGAATAGTATAAACGAGAATGTTGAGAGTTTGAGGTACTCTAATACAACTAGGGTTTTGACTATGTTCGCCTTAGTTTCCTCCCATGGTCGATCCAGGAGAAGGGGAGCTATTGCCCCCTTCTTCTCTTGCTTCTTCCTTTCGCAAGCGTCTAGCCGCCCAAGGTAAGAAGCTCCACCCTGTGGAACCCCCAAGCTTCTTCAAGAAGCTCGACTTAATCCCTGAAATCAATCTGCCCTCGGACCATCCAATGAGGGTAGCAATTTCCCTATCAGAACGAGGACTGGTAGGTCAATTCATGGGGCTCTAGCCATCAGCACGAACCATGGACAACTGGATCCAAAGGAATTGGAGACCGCTGAAAAAAAATAGTGTAACCTGCTATGCAGTGGGAAGAGGATTCTTCATCTTTGAATTCATCTCTTAGGAAGACAAGGATCTCATCTTTAGGAACAAGTCGTACTTCATGGGAACTCAAGGGCTTTATCTGAATCTCTAGACCCCAAGCTTCGATCTAGCACTTGAATTCCCCAAGGACGTTCCAGTTTGGGTCAATCTACCCAACCTASCAATCCATTTTCGAAACCCCTCTTCGCTTCAAGCAACCAAGAACGGGTTGGGACAATACATCGACAGAGCGGATCCTAGAGACCAATACTCATGCACATGAATCTACGTGGAAGTCGATCTGGAGGAGGGACTTCCTGAAGTGATCAAACTCAAGGTCAAAGTCTGGCAACATTACCAGAAGTTGGACTACGAACAACTCCCATTCAAATGAAAGGGATGCTATGAATACGACCATTTCCAGAGGAATTGCCCTAAAAATCCAAACAAGGAGAAAGAAAGTGGAGAAGGTTGGCAACAACCAAGAAAAGGGAAATCCAACTCCAAAACTAAAGGCCCAAGGAATGAAAAGACAGCCCCCACACAAGCCAAGGACCCAGGAAATAATTCAGATACAAGGGTAGAGAAAACCTTTAGAATACTGGCTTAAGAACATTTAGAGAAAACAATATAAGAAAATACACAGGAAGAAACCCCAACAAAAGAAACGCATGAAAATCTGACCCCCAAAGTCATAGAGATCCATTCGCCAATAGAAGAAGAAGAGAAATGCAAATCCCCCCCAAGAAAGGACACAAGGCCATACATAGAGGAAGGGGAGGTCTCGTCAGATAGTGATTACGAAGGTGCAAGTGATGCCCTGGTCACACCAAAGAAAATAGGAAGAGGTAGGAAATCCAAGCTGGGCTCGTTAAACTCACATCGAAGGACGTTACCATTGTGTGTTTTATTAATCACATTTTCATATCTATGTCTTTGGACTAATGCCACCTCCATGTTTCTCTCAACTGAACCATCTAAATCATGCCTTATACGCAAGCCCTATAGCACTTTGCCTCTATGACTTGACACCTTTGTCCCCTGGAGGATTTTTTATGCAGGAGAATCTCCCACATCAAGCGAGCCAGCGTGGAAGCCAAAGGACAGCTGGACAAGCGCCAGCACAAATTTTGAAAATCACCTTGAAGTTGTTGCGCAAATCTTAAATGTAGTAATTAAGAAGAGGCGCAGTTGTATGATGTAAACGGACCTTGAGCCTTTAGCTCTCGTACTTAGTAGGTAGAAGGCATTTAAAGTAGTTAATGCAGGTAGATAGAATTTAATTCTAGATTAGATTGTTTGAGAGCTCAAGAGGGAAACGGGATATAGACACCCTCATTGTGCATTTGTAATATTATTGAAATCAGAGAAGCAGGAGAGCATAGAAGAGAAGCAGAAAAGTTGTGTAAGAACAACCATGTACTGATATTTGAATTAATAGAAGAGTTTGATTCAAATTCATGGTTTTTTGTGTTGTTCTTTGTGTATTGATGTTGAATGATATGCTCATGAATTTTTGCTTCCTATTATACATTTGCTTTATATGCTGTGTATATGATTTCATGCTTTAAGTTTTAAGTCTGAGAGGATAATGAAATGAGTTTCAATTGTTTCTCTATTTGAGCCGAGAGTTCCTACAAGGAGTGCAGTTGAAGTGTCTGCAAGGAGTGAGTTGACAAAGGGTTTAGATAGGGTTACTTTTGTTCTCATTCATCTCAGGAGTGTAGTTGAGCACAGGAGCCGTGCAAGGAGTGCGTAGGCCGAGTGAAGTTCAGGGTTGTGAATCTGAGCAAGAGTTGAAGGACTGCTGCTGCAGGTGTGCGCAGAGTCGAAGGGAATTCAACACTTGAAGTGTTTGAAGGTTTTTGCAAGGAGTGCGAGCAAGACGCTTCTTTCTGAGAACTTGAAGCCATGGGAAAATCTCAGGAGGTATAGAAACTTCGAGTAATCACCAAGAGAATCATAGGGAGTTTGTTTCGTGAAGTGTTTAAACAAGTGTTGCAAGTAGTGCGCAAGTGGACAAGTCTTCTTGGAGGAGTACTTGGTTCATTTCGAAGATTTCTCAAAGGAGGAACGGATGGTCGTTATTCTCTGAGGAGGATTCATGACATCCTGTCAGCCATTAGATCTCATAGATAAGTAGGGGAGATACGCGAATATTCCCATAGGGTTCGAAGCTCAGGAGGGGCAGAACCGTTGATCCGAGTCACAAGGACCGTTGGATTCGCACATGAAATCATGTATCGGGGTTTCGTAAGGTGAAGTCCCGTAAACACTTCATCAAGATTCATGAAATCGTGAAATGCGATATCGCGACGACAAAGGAATAGTGTGGGGCCACAGGAGTTAGTTGAGTGGACAGGTGGCACGAGTTTCAAAACTTCGCAGGGTGAAGTGCCAAAAACATCGCATCAGGATTCGCGATACCGCGAACTCCAAAATGTCAATGGAGTGAAGGGACTGTTGAAAGTCAACTCGCGAGCGCATCTGAGTTTCAGCGTATCGGGGTTCGAAAGTCGGCAAGACGAGTGACTTGACATCGCGAGTGCCGAAATCGCAATATGGAAAGTTTTGATAGGAGAGGGAAAGGGTCAGCGTTGACTTGTATCGGGTTTCGGGGACTTCGAGAACTGAACGTTAGACCTTTGGATTCACAAAGTTGCGAATTCCGATCCCCCGATTGTAAAGAGAGGATCCCACGAGGATCGTTGTAGGTGTAGATTTCCCGATAGGGAAATAGAAGAGCCTTGGAGTTCTTCAAGCCGAGGTAAAAAGAGAAGATCATGTGAGCGGACGTGCGTTCTTGCGAGTGCGACTGCATCAATTTGGTATAGCATAGAAAATTTCTTTGATTTCTGTAGCAGAGAAGAAGAGAATTCACCATGCCACCCAGGAGAAGGGACATGCAGACACCCGATCCACCAGAGGATAGGGAAATGTCGCGAAGAAGAGGCAGGCAAATGACAAGTGTGATCTACGAGCTAGACTCGAAGACATGGAAACAACGCAAAGGCGCACAGTCAGTGTGGGGGATCTAAGTGATTCCGAGAGTGAAGCTGAGGCTGAACATGAAGAAGAAGTTGTAGCCAAAGATTCATCAAATGAGTGTTTGATCCGAGCTATTGCAAGGATGGGTGCAAGAGAAAAAGTGGACAATCAAGTTTATGAGGGAAACTTGAATGCAGAGGAGCTTCTAGACTGGATTAGAGCTCTATACACATACTTCGACTATGAATATGTCAAAGAATAAAAAATGGTCAAGCATGATGTCACACGCTTGAAAGGACATGCAGCATTGTGGTGGGATGAACTACAAGCTGACAGACACTGCAAGGGGAAGTAGAAGATCAAGAGCTGGGATCGAATGATCGCAAAGTTGAAGGCGAAATTCATCCCCAGGGACTATCAAATTTCTCTGTTCAGGAGGATGCAGAACCTGAGACAGAAGCTGATGACAGTGAAGGAATACACTAAGGAATTCTATAAAATAAACATCAGAGCAGGTCATCAGGAGAGAGATGATGAAAAAGTTGCCAAATATATGAATGGCCTGAGATATGATATCCAGGATGAGATGAGCATGGTAACCATTCGAACGATGCAAGATGCTTATCAGATGGCTCTGAAAGATGAAGAGAAGATGAGCCGAAAGAAGATTCAGAGGGGCCGAGGCAGAAGTCAGCCCAGAGACAAATCAGTTGCCCAGGACAAATTCCAGAAGCCTAAGGAGGATTGGAAATTCGGGTCTGACCCTAAATGAAAACGAACTGAGAGAGGTGGAACCTCACAGTGAGGGCCATATGTTGAACAGAGAGGGTAGCATATTGAGCAGAGAGGAGATTATGCTGATAACAACACTTTTCCTCGTACTAGAGGTAGAGGTAGAGGAAGAGGTGGAGTAATTACGTGCTTCACATGTGGAAAGAAAAGACACAAGTCTTACGAGTGTCCGAATAAAAAGAAGGACATTGGAGAATCTCACATCGCCGAGGCACAGAAGGAGGGATGTTGAAGCAGAAGACGTTGAAGGTGGAAGATCGTTGATGATGCGAAAAGTCCTTTTGACACTCGAGAAAGAGGTGGAATGTTCAGTCCAAAGGACCAGACTTTCTAGGATTGCTTGCAAAACCAAGGACAGGGTATGCAAGGTCATCATAGAAAGTGGTAGCATGGATAATCTTGTATCTACAGAGATGGTAGAGAAGCTGGAGCTTGAGATGATTGATCATCCAGGCCCATACAGAGTTTCGTGGCTACAAAAAGGACACCAGGTAACTGTCACTAAACAATGCTTGGTTGAGTTCAAGATAGGAGAATACAATGATAAGATCTTGTGTGATGTCATTCCTATGGATGTTTGTCATCTATTTCTAGGTAGACCATGATAATATGACAGGAATGTGATTCATGATGGGAGAATGAACACATACACCCTAGAGAAGAATGGGAGGACACACATGTTTCTTCCAATCAAGGATAAAGAGTTGAAGCCGGAGGTAAGCAACATTGTACTTCTCATGAGTGGGAAGGAACTTCTTACAGAGGTTAAGAAGAAGGAGGATCCACAGTTCATTGTGGTCAGAAAACCGAGGATTGTTCTGACTAGAACAAGAGTGGATGATTTACCAGAAGAAGTTTAGGAACTGCTGGAAGAGTTTGTTGATATAGTTGTGGACCAATTACCTCGTTCGTTGCCACCGATCAGGAGTGTGAGCCATCATATTGATCTCATACCAGGAGCCATTTTGCCAAAAAAAGCTGCATATAGGTTGACGCCGCAAGAGAATGAGGAGGTCCAGAGGCAAGTCCAGGATTTGTTGGACAAAGGTTTAGTCAGGGAAAGCTTGAGTCCATGTGTTGTTCCAACAGTACTCAGTCCGAAAAAAGACGGAGGCTGGAGGATGTGTACTGACTCAAGGGTGATCAACAAGATAACCATCAGGTACAGATTTCCATTGTCGAGGATGGATGATTTGATGGATTGCTTGAGTGGAGAGAAATATTTTTCAAAGATTCATTTGAAAAGCGGTTATCACCAGATTCGCATGAGAGAGGGTGATGAATGGACGACAGCATTCAAAACCAATGAGGGGTTGTATGAATGGCTTGTTATGCCATTTGGCTTAATGAATGTGTCGAGTACCTTCATGAGGTTGATGAACGAAGTCCTGAGGGAGTTCATAATAAATTTTGTCATTGTATAATTGGATGACATACTGGTTTACAGTAAGACAGTGGCAGAGCATCTGAAGCATTTGGCTACAGTGATGCAGAAATTACAGCAGGAAAAGTTGTTGATAAATATGAACAAGCCCTCATTTATGATGACAGAGCTCATTTACTTGGGTTTCATTATTTCGGAAAATGAGTTGAGGATGGATCCAGATAAGGTGGAAGTGATCAATAATTGGCCATCACCGAAAAATATTTTTGAAGTGAGAAGTTTTCACGGATTGGCTAGTTTCTACCGGAAGTTCATCAGAAATTTCAGTGGAATTAGCGCAACGATGATGGATACAATGAAGAAAAGAAACAAGTCTTTTCACTGGACTGAAGAGGCTGAAAAAAGTTTTAATCTGTTGAAGAGGAAGATTACGAAACAACCAGTTTTGGTGTTGTCGTATTTCCAGAAGACATTTCAAGTGAAATGCGATGCAAGTGGATTTGCAATAGGGGCAGTCTTGAGTCAGGAAGAGAGGCCGATAGCATACTTTAGCGAGAAGTTGAATGAAGCGAAATTGAATTACTCCACTTATGATAAGGAGTTTTATGATATCATCTAGGCATTAAATAAATGGAGACATTACTTGATCCTGAAAGAGTTTGTCTTGTACAGTGACAATCATGCACTGTAGTTTGYGACTCAATAGGAAAAGTTGAATCAGAAACATGTCAAATGGGTTGAGTATATGCAGAATTTCACTTTTGTGATTAAACATATTTTTGGTACTGCTAACAAAGTGGTTGATGCTTTGAGCAAGAAGTGTTTGYTGTTGCAAGAGTTCAAAGTCAAAACACTAGATTTTGATGATCTCAGGGACATGTATGCTGATGATCCAGATTTTAAGGAGGCGTATGAAGAAGCTGAGAATCCAATTCTCAGGGATAAAATCCAATGGATGGACTACATGATCCAGGAAGGATTGTTGTTCAGGGGCAATCAACTGTGTATTTCGAAATTCTCCATGAGGGAGAATCTGTTGAAGGAGAAACACAATGGAGGATTGGCAGGGCACTTTGGTCACAAAAAGACGTTCGCAAAGTTGAATGAATCATATTTTTGGCCGGGAATGCGAGCAGACGTCAAGAGATTCATAGACAGATGCAGAATTTGCCAGCATTCAAAGGGAAGGAAGAAAAATGTGGGGTTTTATCAACCATTGTCGTACCAGAAAGGTCGTGGGATGTAGTCAGCATGGATTTCATATTGGGGTTGCCAAGAACACAAAGAGGGGTTGACTCAATCTTTGTGGTGGTGGATAGATTTTCCAATATGGCACACTTCATTCCATGTCAAAAAACCAGTGGTGCAACTCACATTGCGAACCTATTTTTCAAAGAGGTCATTCGACTTCATGGGTTTCCAAGGAGCATAGTTTCAGATCGAGACACAAAGTTCATAGGGTATTTTTGGAGGACCTTATGGAAAAATATGGGAACTAACCTGTCATTTATTTCGTCTTATCATCCTCAGACGGATGGACAAACAAAGGTAGTGAACAAAAGTCTGGGAGACTTGCTGAGAAGCTTGGTGACAGAGCACCACAACCAATGGGATAACATATTACCACAGGCAGAGTTTGCTTACAATGACTCAGTTAACAGGAGCACAGGGTAGAGTCCATTCCAGGTTGTCTATGGCATGCAGCCGAGAGGAATTTCTGAATTGAGGGATTCATAATAGACTGAGACTAGGAGCGCTAGTGCAGAAGATTTCGTAGAGGCGATGAAAGAACTTCACAGCCAAGTGAAGCAGCGACTCCAGGAATCAAGCCAGGAGTATAAGCGCAGGGCGGATCAGCACAAGAGACAACTTCAATTTGAGGTTGGTGATCTGGTTCTAGCACATTTGAGGAGAGAAAGGTTCTCGAAAGGAACATATAATAATTTGAAAATGAAGAAAATCGGGCCATGTAGGGTCTTGAAGAAATTTGGGGTGAATGCCTATGGGATTGAATTACCCAATGGGGTCATAATTTCTCTGATATTCAATATCTTGGATTTGTACCCATATAGATCCGAGGAAACAGGGACTAGAGATGAGCAGCCAGTGGTTCAGTGGATGAAGCAAATGACAGTTGCAAAGAAGCCTCAGATGGAGTGCATACTGGACAGGAGAGTAAGCAAGAGGACCAGGTGAAAGAAATACTTTGAGTATCTGGTCAAGTGGGAAAACCATCCAGTTGAAGATGCCAGCTGGGAAAGCGAAGCAGAGATACAGAATCATGGACAGACCGTGCAGGAGCCCATGGACAGGAGCATATGAAAATTTTCAAGCGAGGGAGTATGATGCACGAGCATCTCCCACATCAAGTGAGCCAACGCAGAAGCCAAAGGATAGTTGGACAAGCACCAACACAAATTTTGAAAATCACCTTGAAGTTGTTGCACAAATCTTAAATGTAGTAATTAAGAAGAGGCGCAGTTGTATGATGTAAACGGACCTTGAGCCTTTAGCTCTCGTCCTTAGTAGGTAGAAGGAATTTAAAGTAGTTAATGCAGGTAGATAGAATTTAATTCTAGATTAGACTGTTTGAGAGTGCAAGAGGGAAACAGGATATAGACACCCTCATTGTGCATTTGTAATATTATTGAAATCAGAGAAGCAGAATTGCATAGAAGAGAAGTAGAGAAGCTGTGTAAGAACACCCATGTAATGATATTTGAATTAATAGAAGAGTTTGATTCAAATTCATGGTTTTTTGTGTTGTTCTTTGTGTATTGATGCTGAATGATATGCTCATGAATGTTTGCTTCCTGTTATACATTTTCTTTATATGCTGTGTATATTATTTCATGATTTAAGTTTGAAGTTTGAGAGGATAATGAAATGAGTTTCAATTGTTTCTCTATTTGAGCCGAGAGTTCATGCAAGGAGTGAAGTTGAAGTGTCTGCAAGGAGTGCGTTGAAAAAGGGTTTAGATAGGTTTACTTTTGTTCTCATTCATCTCAGGAGTGCAGTTGAGAACAGGAGCCGTGCAAGGAGTGCGCAGGCTGAGTGAAGTTCAGGGTTGTGAATCTGAGCAAGAGTTGAAGGACTGCTGCTGCAGGTGTGTGCAGAGTCGAAGGGAATTCAACACTTGAAGTGTTTGAAGGTTGTCGCAAGGAGTGCGAGTAAGAGGCTTCTTTCTGAGAACTTGAAGCCATGGGAAAATCTTAGGAGGTATAGAACCTTCGAGTAATCACCAAGAGAAGCACAGGGAGTTTGTGCCATGAAGTGTTTAAACAAGCGTCACAAGTAGTGCGTAGGTGGACAAATATTCGTGGAGGAGTACTTCGTTCATTTCGTAGATTTATCATAGGAGGAATGGACAGTCGGTATTCTCCGAGGAGGATTCGCGACATCCCGTGAGTCGTTAGATATCACTGAGAATCAGGGGAGATACGCGAATATTCCCACAGGGTTCGAAGCTCAGGAGGGACATAACCGTTGATCCGAGTCACAAGGACCGTCGGATTCGCACGTGAAATCGTGTATCGGGGTTTCGTAAGGTGAAGTAACGTAAACACTGCATCAAGAATCGTGAAATCACAAAACGCGATATCGCGATGGCAAAGGAATAGTGTGGGGCCAGATTTCCCGATAGGGAAATAGAAGAGCCTTGGAGTTCTTTGGGCCGAGGTAAAAAGAGAAGATCCTGTGAGAGGACGTGCATGCTTGCGAGCGCGACTGCATCAATTTTTCCTGAGTGTCCTTACTTTGAACATCAGTCTTGTCATTGCACCCTGAACTTGTATGTTTGCAACACTCGTTCCTCCTTTGTAACATAACATTCTTTTATTCTTTTTTCCAAAATTATTGAAAAAAGACAAAAAAAAATCAAATATACCCCAAAACAAGGAAGGGAAAAGTATTTTCTTTATTGCCAGCATAATGAGTCACCCTTGGATAAAGCACATCTGTCTGTTTGTTCGTCAAAATCTAGGATTTAATAAGACCTTAGGAAGCTGTTCTCACCACATAGAGTTGTTTCCTCCTCCATTTGGTTATTCTTTCAAACATATGGAGAGTTTGTGTTGCCTCCTGCCTTGTAAACTTATGTTATTGCCATGCTGCCTGAGTCTCATCATTTGTCGTGCTATTGTCCAAGGGAATTTTTTACCAAGCCTAAGTCGACCCCTCTGTAGTTTGTCTCTTGCCCTCATACCCGACCATCTTGAACGTCCAATCAAGTCTTTGTTCGAAATCAATGAATCCTTCAGTCTAATCATCAAGATTCTCTATTCCATGACCAATGAGCCGTCGAAGACCTCTGGGTAGTGAATTCGTACACTCATATTACACTCCTACCCAAGTTTTGAAGATTTCGAAGTTGTTTCTCGAGCTCTGAAGACATCATCTCCAGCCATCAGGCCTTATCAGCTTCTAGAAGATGGATACTCTACATGTATATCTTTTTTATTTCAAGATGTAGGTGCATTGTGTATTGCTCATGGATACACTTTATATAGTTATATGACTTGGATCTACAGTTTATTTGATTGGTAGCCATGATTTTACGTTACCCCGAGCATGGGTATGCCCACCTCTGTGAGACAATTATTATTTTGTAGATGACACCTCCTGATTTCTAGTCCCTAGGCTCACTTGTTCACCACATCAGTGAAGATTGTTAATGTATTTCAGCCATCAGATGCTCTTCTGACCTCACACATTAGGGGGCATTTGTTATAACCCTAATTTGCACCAGACATGCTTACTTGGCATCAAGCCATCTCAGATTCCTTCTTTTCCAAAACACTGTTGAACAACTCTTCTTAAAAACCCCTTTTATAAAGTCCCACACACCCTACTCCGTTACTGCACACGTGTACATGCTCGCTGACCCAAGACAACCCGCATGTACCTACAAAAGAACGAAAAAAGGAATGTTGTTGATGGAACACACAGATTTGGGTAAGTTAACTAAACCTTTCAGCCATGCATGGCTGAAAGTTCGACCAAATACCTAGCTTCTTCTAGCCTATAAAAGAAGGGCTACGGGTCCCATTTGGAGGAGGAGAACCATAGTAAAGAAACTATACCCAATTGTGCATTCCCTTTGTCCCAACCTTTAGCCATCCTTGTGCAAAGAGAAGTATAGATAAAATAAGTTGGAGGACAATTGAAGAGGAGCCCAGGACTAGGTTCGTGGAGCAGTGGTCGACTTCATCATTGTAAGTTGATTTTTTGAAGTTAATAATAAAGAAGTACTTTTCTCGTCCCACCATATGAGGTTTTCATGGTTTATTGCATAAATGTTGATTAAATATCTAACCCATTAATCTGTAGATCAAATGCATGTGGAGTTCTTTGTTTGTCTTGTGTGAATGCATGTCAGCCTTGGGAGGAGAGTTGCAGTCAAAGAGCGACCAACCGTGAAGAAGGATCAATATCAAACGCCCGAAATAAGGTATGCTCAATTGATCTTCTTAACTACGTATTTGCTTAAGAATAATTGGGATTAAGTATGGGATGACGGTAGAAAGTAGGAATCTTTAGGTCTTTTCTGCATGCATGATAAAACCCTAAGTGCTAGTCCGTAGAGGGATTTCCCACTCACAACAAGAGGATAGGCTAATATAACTAGAGATGTTTGGAGGGATTATAAATACCTAATTAATGTTAATCACACTCACCAATGACTAACGACCAACTTTTGGCATGCAAGGAAGTTATTGTGCTTAATTTGAACCTTTCATTTATGAGGACAATGAAGAATATTCCATTTCTATTAAATCATGTCCATAGAAAAAAGATGCATTAATAATATAGCAATGTTTAGGACTATTTGATTTGTATAATTTTAAATAGTAAATAAGGGTAAATGTCATACAATTTTAAATTTTTAAATATTTTGTTATTAGAATATGTCTAGACAATCTTGATTGAAATTGTAATTTTGGATTTGATGAAATTGTAATTTCATGGGGGCTTCTCCGTGCTGACCAATATCTTATCACATTCATTCATAACAGGTTTTTTTTAATTTTGATAAATAAGGTCAATAAATTGTAGGTATTGGGGGGGTCTGGTGTCTCAAGGGGTTTATAGGTATTAGGGAGTATAAAAAGGGGTATCTAGTTAAAGTAGGGATTTCTTAAATATTGAAAATATGTATTGGGAGGGGGTTTCAACAAAAGGATTTTTGGAGATATTTATCAATATCTATTCAAATTAGGGGTATTCTTTAATACCCCATGAACACAGGCGTTATGTCACAAGTTCACTGAGTGAATACCCCGTATGTAATTTTAGGTTGGAGGAATCTCTTCAATGTGGTTGTATCATTAGAAAATGGTCATTGCACTAATATTGATTTTCATAAATAAATGGTTGGATTAATTTCTTCCCAATCAACATCATTATGCATATGTAATAGATAAAGTAGCAAGGAAACACATAATTATTCATATTCTCCCCACCACCTACCTTTGAATCATATTTCCACAGTAGAAGTTTATACAATCATTGTAGTTGTTAATTGCACATTTATAAGGGAAAGAAGAATGAAAAGTACAAACAAAACACAAATCAAGGACCAAACGGAAATGCCCCCAACCTAAAAATAATAATTCTAGGGAAAACTCCAAAACATTTAATCAGAATCATAATACTAGCAACAACAATCAACCAAAATAGGGAAAGAACAATGCTATGAGAACTAACTTCCCTTATGTGTTATGTGTTGAGTTTTTGCATTAGAGTCATCATTTCTCCCAAACCGTAGAGAACAAACGAATAAATGAAATGATGTCCAATTAGGTCCCTAACCCTCCACAAATAGTAGCTTCCCCTTTGAAATAATTTTCTCCACCACCACAATTGGATTTTCTACACAACCCCTTCTTGCAACAAGGCATTGTAGCCAATCAACAGGAAATCAATAACTCCTCATCCCCATAGATCAACTCATGCACTATGAACCCTAACCAACATCTAATATGGCCAACATTCTTCCCTTCATAGGGGTGAGTTAGGAACTCTTGTCATACATTGATATAGGCCTCAAGATCTTAAAATATTCCATGTTGCCTGATGCATACCATGGTGAAGCACTTTAGGATCCTTCAATTGACTCAACCCAAGTATGCATGTTGATATCATTCAAGGTAATACCATATACCACCAAATATAGTCTCTCATGGATCCCCTTAGGAATAACTATGCCGTATTGGTACTTATCACCTGCAACACTATAATATTCCAAATACAAAGTAGTATTCAAAACATAAATAATTAGCCAGAAATGGCAGATAAACAATGATATAACCAAAACAAAACCACAATAATACCAAAAAAGTACCAGAATAACACCAGAAAGAGCACTTTGATTACTAAGAGAAATATTCACTTACCTCTTCGAGGGGCAAACCTCCAGCAGAGAAGAGCTCTATTACAATAATATCCAAGACAAAACTTCTCATACGCTCTATTCCTATTTATACTAAGTCTATCTATCCAAAAGAAAATTTTAGAGGAAGATCCTTGTAGAAGCAAAAGCTTCTATTAGGTCTTCTTACATTTGACTTATTCCTCATTATTGCTAGTCCTTATTAATATTGACCTTTATTATATGGAAATATATTATTCTACCCACTTGAGGGGTTAGGTGGGTTAGGTCCCTAACATGCCCTCCCCTTTAGAATCAGTCGTGTCCTCAAGGCTTGCGATGAGGAAATTGATGTTGAATGTTAGCGGGCTCCCAGGTGGCATCTGCTCAAGTTGTATCTTTCCACTGAACTAACACTTCCTTGATGGTACGCTAATGAAGATGATGATCTTCCTGGTCCAAAAATTCTTTTGGATGCCACCAGATGGATCCTTTTTCATCCAACTTGGGAAGGTTGGTTTGATTTTGGTACTTAGTTCCAATCACCTTCTTTAAGTAAGATACATGAAAAACATGATGGAGGTTAGAATGATTGGGTAAATCTAATTGATAGGCCACCTTCCCAATGCACTTGGGAACTGTATAGGGACCATAAAATTCGGGTGCCAGTTTCTGACAATGTTCGGCCTTGAGCGAAGTTTTCTTATAAGGTTGCAGCCGAAGATATACTTGATCTCCTTTAGGAAATTGTAGATCTGAGCGACCTTGATCGACTTGTTTCTTCATGTGATTTTGAGCCATGACTAAATTCTCTTTGAGGGTACAGAGAATAGCCTTGCTAACTATAAGTGTTTGGTCAACCGCCTCGACCTTCTATACACCTGGCATGTAGGAGAGAACTGAAGGTGGCTTTTGGCCATATACTTCTTCAAAAGGAGTCATGTGAGTAGTTGCATTGTAAGAAGTGTTGTCCCACCATTCAACTAATGGTAACCATTGAGCCCATTGATTTTTCATTTCATAGGAAAAGCACCTCAAATAAGTCTCCAAACACTTATTGATGGCTTCATTTTGACCATCAGTCTGGGGATGATAGGCGGTGTTGAGATGCAATTGGGTTCCCTGGAGTCTGAACAGTTCTTGCCAAAAATTACTAGTGAAAGTTGGATCTCGATAAGAAACAATAGAATGAGGCATGCCATGAAGCTTGAAGATATGATCCATGAAAAGTTGAGCCACAGTTGATGTGGTAAATGGGTGTTGAAGAGAACATAAATGATCATACTTGTAAAGATGATCCACAACCACCATGATGACAGACTTATTTCCTGATTTAGGTAATCCCACAATAAAATCCATAGAGATGTCCCTCCAAATAGTGGGTGGAATCAGAAGCAGTTGGAGTGTACCAAGACTTTTGATGGTTTCGCCTTTGTTGCGTTGACAAATATCACATTCTTCTACAAAAGTGCGAACATCCTTTTTCATACCATCCCCAAAAAAAAAATGTTTGACCCAGTCATAGGTTTTGGTAAACCCTGAATGCCCACTTGTGGGAGTAGCATGAAGCTCAGAAAGCACTGTGGAATTAATTTGTCACTGTTTACTTAAGTACAAACGACCTTTGTAGAAAATTTCATCGTTTTTCCAAGAGTACCTTGGGGAAACTAGAGAGTTTTCTTTCAATTATTGGATCATATACAATATTTTAGGATCATGTAGCCATTCTTGGTGCACAACTTGGAGCCAATCTGGTATAATGAAGGAGAGGGAAAAATGGACCGTTCATCTTCATATCTTCTAGAAAGAGCGTCAACAACCACATTTTATTTTCCTTTCGTGTAAATAATCTCATACTCATAACCAAAGATCTTAGTTACCCATTTTTGTTTCTCTGGGGAGGAAGGACGGTGCTCCAAAAAATACTTGAGGCCTTGATGATCTGTCTTAATTTGGAAGCGTTTCCCCAGGAGATAAGGGCTCCAGAAATGCAATGCATTCAAAATAAACAACATTTCCTTTTCATATATTGAATGGCCCAAATGGATTTCGAAAAATTGTTTTCTAGTAAAGTCCTAAGGTCTTCCTTCTTGCATAAGGATAGATCCAATTCATCTACCTGAGGAAGCTCCAATTCATCTACTTGAGGAATCACATTTGAGGACAAAGGTTTTTGTGAAATCAGGAACGGCCAAGACCGGAGTAGTACGCATAGTGTGGTAGGAAAATCTCCCTGTGGACAGGTAGATTGCCTCAAAGAGTTTGACCCTAACTCTAAGAGAGAAAAATGATTAACGTGGACACTGACTTCCTTTCAAATCTATACAAACTAATACGTGAGAAGGAAGGAGAATAGAGGTACCTCTTTATCAACGTTTGTCCCTGCA
>SNQJ01S0003196.1:271427-296682 GCA_010110895.2 Picea sitchensis
GTTGGAGTTTCCCTCATGTTGTAGCCTAGGAAACTAGGGGGTTGGAGCCTCCTTCCAGTTGCAGCTGGAAAACAAAGGAAGTTGGTGCTTCCAATGAATGTAATTCTTCAAGACATATAAGAAAAAGCATTCCGTGTTTTTCTCCCGATTTGGGTTTCCACGTAAAACACTGGTGTACTGTGCATGTGTGTAATTATTTATTTATTACTGCTCATTATTGGATAATAATTCTACATTGATATAACATTTGAAGAAAAAGGATTATAATTACGTTATTACTGATTCACCCCCCCTCTCAGTAATCCAACAAATAGCCCGCTCCAACAATTATTAATAGAGCAACAAAGTAATGATGTAAAAGAGGTCATTCAAAGAATTAAATTTCCCATAGGATTTTCTTCAAACGTAAATAATATCTTAATGAAGAAAGGTGAAATTGGTGGGGTAAAAACACATGATTTCCATACCTTTATTAAGGTAATAATTTTGGTATACATATTTATATATTGGCCACATACATCTTTTAGTATTTTTTTTTTGTTTTTCTACTTTGGAAAAAAATAATGATTCATTTTTATTGTTACAATATGTTCTACTTCTATCTCTCCCAAATGACTTTGACAAAAATGTCAAACAAGCTATATATGATCTTGGAAAGTACATGAGGTAAGTAGATGGGATTTTATGCAAAATATTTTTTCAATTTTTTTTTGTACTTAATGACATATGTTTTACTTGTAATGTAATATATATTATGGTTTGTTGAAACATGTTATTTTCTTGCATCATGATCTGTATATGGTTGTGATTAAAAGAAATTCGTCAAGATGATATAAAGTATTGGAAGAGAGAAATTCCTCGACTAATATGTGAAATGAAAAAGTATCTACCTCCAACATTTTTAAATGCAGAAGAACACTACCTCATACACCAATTTGAGGAGAATGAAATGTGTGGTCCTATACACACAAGGTCAATGTGGATGGTGGAGAGGTAGTTGAAATCATTGAAGGATTTAGTTAGACAAAGAGCACATCCCGAGGGTTATATGGTGGAGGGATATATGGTATATCAATCCATGGTGTATATTAGTCAGTATCTTCCTAAATTAGTAGCTCCAACTATGCATGCAATGCATCACATTTGGGATGTGAACTCCATCAAATTTTTTTAATGGGAGCACCTATTGGGGAAAGGTAGAATGAAGAAAGTGAGAGGTAATTAGATTGTGGAGATTTATAATACATATAAATTTTCATTTTTTGTTTAATATATGATCATACTCACTTATTATTTATTCTTTTTATCAATTATTAATATTTACCATGGTTTTAACTAATATTTAATAATGGTGAATTATGATTTTTTTATTCAATTGCTCAACATTGGGATGCCCTACATTTATACATTGCAAACAATCTTGACTGGATGAAGGCATGGATTGAAATATGTAAACAACATCACGGTGGTAGATTATCATGGAAATAATTGTCTAAATTGGTTAGAGAAGATCATTGTAATGGATATGCCAATGTTACACAGAGGGAAATTGATTTAGCATATGGTTTCAAATGTTGTCAGGAAAGAAACTTCACCCATTTTATTCAGTTAATTTATATTATATTAATGTGACTGGAGGTGTGTTTTTTTCAGATACTTTCCAAGTTATATAAATATGTTTATTAATTGACAATGCATCTTTTACATGTCTCGCATATTGCAGTTGAAAAACCACAAGGCTATGTGGTGCAATGATCGTAAATTTCGCATCAAACAGTAGGATGAAACCATGAACACTTTTTATAGTGGGATAATTTCAGTATTGTAGGTTGCTAATGTTTCCTCTAGGAGTGAAAAACATCCCCAAGAATTGGAAAATAAATATTATGGGTATTTGGATGATATAATTAAGTGTGACTTCAAATGGTATAGGTTATGGATGCATGAATTTGATGAGGAAATAAATTCTATTCAACATGCCAACTGATTTTCGATTATTAAAACAACAATGTTTGAAAGAGGACATGATCACTATGTTTTTTCAAGCCAATGTGAACATGTCTTTTACTCAAAGGTTCCAGGCGAGAGGGATTGGTCATTTTTTGTTGGATATGATCCAAGAGGAAGGCCAATAAAGCATATTGTAGAGGAAGAAAATGATATTGAATAAAAATATGATGCACCAAGGACATATCAGGAATATTGGTTGACATACAAAGAAGACAAAGAAGATGAGCTAGGCATAGGAGACAATGTAGTTCTTGATGATGATGTCGATGAAGATATGCTAGAAACTGACATTGATGACGATAATGATATCGTCAATCCTTTCAAAAATGTTTCCAAACAGGATGATGATACATATGTCGAGTTGGATGAATATCAAGAAGATATAGAAGAAGGACTATACCGATGTTGATTTGGATGAGGTACGTAACTATATATTTTAATTTGTATGAAATATTATCTTTAAATAATTTACTTATGTGGGTTAATTACATGTTTTTAAGTTTTAATTACACGTTGTTTGTTATGTCAAACCTGAAAATAGTGGCCATAGCGTATGTGCTAAACTAAAAATATCATTTACAAACTCATAATTTAATTTACCTTAATTAAGTTTTGTTTTTGTAATTTATTTGCATGATTACTATGTTTCTTTTGATCATTTTCTATTTTATAGATTGGATATTGGGGAATTGAGAGTGATGTGAGGGGGAGAAGAGGGGCCATATGAGCTTCCACCTTCACGTGGTTTTCCTTTTTCCATAGAGAATAAATTATTCTTTAAACCAAGATAAGTTCATTCATCTTTATACCATCATCGTAAATGCCATCATTGCTATCATATTATTGCAGAAACAAAGCTTTGATGCACATGTTTGTCATTTCTATAACATCTTCGTCGAAAATTTTCAAAAACATGGGACTTTGGACCATGAGTTTGGTGGCAAGAAGAAGGAACTAGATGATATTTTGTATTTAAATAATGATTAATTCATACTAATATTTTTTATGGAACGAAAAATTACTTAGATGAGAGAAAAAAGCACAGACAAGAAATAATTGATGAAGCTTGAGCAATTTATCAAGTACTTGTTTATCGATGTTTTTTCATTCCCTTGTCGTACTATATGTGGAGAAGTGAATCTCAAACAAATTTTACAAGAAATAATTAAAATACATTGTACTAGGACTAAACATTGGCAACAATGACCTATGAATGGGGCCAACGTTGAAAGTTTTTCAAATTGTTTCTGTATGCACTAAAATTTGACATGGATAGATTGTTCGCATGCCTTGAGGATATGGGATGGTTTACAGACTCAAAGATGACTCACACACCCACTCTATATATCCGATCTCGTCCTCATTTCATTTGAACTTTCTCGGATTAATGTCATGCATGGAACTCCCAACATTCCCATTGTCATGGTCGTGCTCTTTATATTCATCATCTACGTCATTAAAAAAAAACATCAGGCGAATTAGGCCCATGATTTTGGTTGAAAGAAGAAGGTGCTAGATGATAATTTGTATTTAAATAATGATTTCCTACTAAGATTCTTTATGGATCAAAAAAGTACTTAGATGAGAGCAAAAAACAAAGACAATAAATAATTGATGAAGATTTTGCAATTTATCAAGTACTTCTTTATCAATTTAATTGCATTCCCTTGTAGTACTATATGTAGGCATGTTTTTTTCGAACGTATTTTAAATGAAACAACTAAAAGACATTGTATTAGGAATAGACATGGGAAACAATGACCTGTGAATGGGGCCAACATTGAATTTTTTTCAAATCATTTATGTATGCACTGAAATTTGACATGGATAGACTGTTCACATGCCTTGACGATATGGGAGGTTTTCTAGACTCATATATGACTCACACACCTAATATATATATATATATATATATATCTAACCTTGTCCTTGTTTCATTTGAACTTTCTTGGATTAATGTCATGCATGGAACTCCCAACATACCCATTGCCATGGTCATGCTCTTTATATTCATCACCTGTTTCATTCAAAACCAGCATGATTCCAATTAGGCCCATGATTTTGGTGGAAATAAGAAGGTGCTATATGAGAATTCATATTTGAATAATGATTTCTTACTAATATTCTTTATGGAGCAAAAGTACTTAAATGAGAGAAAAAAACAAAGACACGAAATAATTGATGAAGCTTGTGCAATTTATCAAGTACTTATTTATTGATGTTATTGCATTCCCTTGCAGTACAAGATGTAGTCATGTGCATCTCGAACAAATTTTAAACGAAAAAAATAAAAGGCATTGTACTAGGACTAGACATGGGCAACAATGACCTGTGAATGGGGCCAACATTGAAATGTTTTAAAATTGTTTCTATAAGTAGTGAAATTTGACATGGATAGATTGTTCACATGCCTTGATGATATGGGAAGGTTTCTAGACTCAAATATGACTTACACACCCAGTCTATATATCTGATCTTGTCCTCGTTTCGTTTGAAATTTCTCGAATTAATGTCATGCATGGAACTCTCGACATACCCATTGTTATGGTCGTGCTCTTTATATTCATTTTTCGTGTCATTCAAAACCAACATCATGATGATTAGGCCCATGATTTTGGTGGTAAGAAGAAGGAGCTAGATGATAATTCATATTTAAATAATGATTTAGTACTAATATTATTTATGGAGCAAAAAAGTACTTAGATGAGATGAAAAAACAAAGACAAGAGATAAGTGATGAAGCTTGTGAAATTTATCAAGTACTTCTTTATCAATTTTATTGCATTCCCTTGTAGTAATATATGCAAGCGCATGCATCTTGAACAAATTTTAAACAAAACAACTAAAATAAATTGTAATAGGACTAGACATGACCAACAATGACCTGTGAATGGGGCCAACATTGAAATTTTTTCAAACTTTTTTTGTATGCACTAAAATATGAAATGGATAGACTTTTCACATGACTTGATGATATGAGAGGGTTTTCAGACTCAAACATGACTCACACACCCACTCTATATATCTGATCTCATCCTTGTTTCATTTGAAATTTCTTGAATTAATGTCATGTGTGGAACTCTCAACATACACATCGGCATGGTCATGATCTTTATAATATTCATCGTCTATGTCATTCCAAACCAAGATCATGCCAATTACACCAATGATTTTGGTGGAAAGAAGAAGGCTCTAGATGATAATTCATATTTAAATAATTATTTCGTACTAATATTCTTTATGAAGAAAAAAAGTGCTTAGATGAGATCAAAATACAAAGACAAGAAATAGCTGATGAATCTTGTGCAATTTATCAATATTATTCCATTCCCTTTCAGTACTAGATGTAGGCATGTGAATCTAGAATGAATTTTAAACAAAAAAAATAAAATACATTGTATTAGGACTAGACATGGGCAATCGTGACCTGTGAATGGGGCCAACAATGAAATATTTTCAAACTATTTTTGTATGCACTGAAATTTGACATGGATAGACTACTCAAATGCCTTGACGATATGGGAGGGTTTCCAGACTCAACTATGACTCACACACCCACTCTATATATCCAATATCATCCTCGTTTAGTTTGAAATTTCTCGGATTAGTGTCAAGCATGGAACTCCCAACATACCCATTGTCATGGTTGTGCTCTTTATATTCATCATCTGTGTCATTCAAAACCAACATCATGCCAATTAGGCCCATTGTTTTCATGGAAAGAAGAGGGAGCTAGATGATAATTCGTATTTAAAAGATGATTAATTCGTACTAAAATTCCTTATGGAGTGAAAAATTACTTAAATGAGATCAAAAAACAAAGACAATAAATAACTGATGAATATTGTAAAATTTATCAAGCACTTATTTATCGATGTTATTTCATGCCCTTGTAGTACTAGAGGCAGGAACGTGCATCTCAAATGAATTTAAAAAAACAACAACTAAAAGACATTGTATTAGGACTAGACATGGATAACAGTGACCGCTGAATGGGGCCAACGTTGAAATTTTTTAAAATTGTTTTTGTGTGCAATGAAATTTGACATGGATAGATTGTTCACATGCCTTAATGATATTGGAGGGTTTCCATACTCAAAGATGACTTAGAAACCCACTCTATATATTCTATATAATTATCGTTTCATTTGAACTTCTCATATTAATGTCATGCATGGACCTCCCAACGTACCCATCTTCATGGTCGTGCTCTTTATGTTCATAATATGTGTCATTCAAAACCAACATCATGCCAATTAGGCCAATGATTTTGGTGGCAAGAATAAGGATCTAGATGAGATTTCGTATTTAAATAATGATTTCATACTAATATTCTTTATGGAGCGAAAACGTACTTAGATGAGAGAAAAAAACAAAGACATGAAATAATTGATGAAGCTTGTGCAATTTATCAAGTACCTCTTTATCGGCGTTATTGCATGCCCTTGCAGTATTATGAGGACTCAAGCCACGGCCTCTCTAAGTCTAAGAGGAATCAAGTCACCAATTTACAACGAGGAACCATAACATAGATAATTATAGGGGGATGTTCGCTAAAAACATAGGAATTGTAGGAACTTTATTCGTCCTTAAAATCAATGATCCTCTTTGGTTTCCTAAACTCATTACCATCAAGTGCATGAAGAATGAGCTCTCAACCATTGCCATCAATGACAACACATTGAGGATCTTAATGGGGCAATTGAAAGAGCATGTTTCATAGAAAGAAAACATTTTTTTGTATGGTCATCCCATTGGAAAGGGATATCCTAACATAGAAATCTTAAGAATACATGGGTGCAAGTTACATAATCAATAAAACAACATCATAAAAAATTTCCTTTTCCCTCTACACTTTGTAGTTGGTGCAAGGTATTGTGTTGGGAATTTCACTATTGGCTTGGAATTTCAATAGGTCAAATGTGATTATTTTCGGGGAAATGATAAAACCTAATATTCATCTAGCAATGATGAAAAAGTATCACTTGAGGGGGTTCAATTGAATATTATATTTCTGGAATCGTTGGAAAATGGTGAAGAGTTCTTATAGGTGTTGTGATTTATTTTTAGACCAAACATGGAGGTCACCAAGATAATCCAAAATTATATGATTGAGGTCATGAAAAATGTAACTCATGGCATGATGGAAGGTGGCTCCAACATTTTTTAGACCGAAGGGAATAACATGGTAAACAAATGTTCCCCAAGGTGTGGTAAACACATTTTTATACTAATCTACATCTCAGATTTGAATTGTGTTGTACCCTAAGAACTAGTTCATAAAGGAGAGGCCCTCATGCCTAGGACATTCATTGATAACCTGATTGATGAACAAGGTCTAGAAGTTTTCTTTGGGACAAGATTGGTTTAGATCATGCAAATCAGTAAAAATGCAAATAGTTCCTTGATTTTTATTTATAATGATAGTGTTAGATACCCATGATGTGCATCGGATTAGATAAATGAAACTGGCTTTGTGGAGCTTTCCAATCTTAGAATTGATGGCCATGGATTTGAAGGGATGAAGGATATTTTGTTTCTACTAGATAGGGTTTTGCATCTAGCCATGTGTCAATATGATGTTAAAAAAGCTTGGATCAATTCTAGGAATTTCATTGTATGACCAAGTGAAAACATTTTAAAACTCCTACAAGAGAGATTTATGCATGACCACCTATTCAAGGGAATAGGCTACTCTGAGGAGAATGTCTTCCTTTATGCTTGGTGTCACTAAGATGTCCAATTTGATAGTGGGGAATATGTTGACCATATTACCCTCCTCAAAATCATCCTAGAATAGGATCTAGTGTTTAAACTAATTAATATGTCCATGGGGCATGTAATCTATAGCTTTGACCATGCACACACCTAGTGAGGCGATAGGTTGTAGTGTTTCATGGGGGAGGAAGAAATATCAATGATGCCTGGCATCTTGTAAGTAATCAAGCGTTGTAATCACCTCTAAAATTTCCTTATATAAATGGAAGACATGGAGAGGACATGAAAGAGTATTCTGAGAGCATGGGATGGTGTGAGTGACTTCTTGGTACCATACATGTTTCATGTGTGTGACACACCATTGATTTCTAACACACCTACTAATTTTGAGACAATACAAATGGATTGAGACTTTGGCCTTGAGGCATGTGTATTCCTTCCTAGGTTTAGTGGGTAGGTGTTTATACACAAGGGAAATGAGTGGTTGCTATAGGATATGGGCCCAATTAACATGGAGATCTGATAGATGGTAGAAAAATCATTACTTGCATGGGCTCCTAGTGGGGGGAGAATATCCTATGGAGGATACTCTGGTGATTTAGATAGGTTAAGAAGGGTAACATCCCCTAACATAGTGTTGGGGGGTATAGGGGTGGGTGTTATGATGCCCATTATTCCATTGTGTAGGAGAGAGGTACAAATTTGTTTGATATATGCCAGAAAGTGGATCTAGTACACAATTATTGGTGGGCATGTAAAATGGTCAAATTACCCACAAATACTGCAATGATGACTATTTCATGACCCAAATAACATGGATATGTAATAAATAGTGTTGGATATAGGTTCATTTATTGTTAGATGTTTCAACATTTATTGAGGGTTGGTATTTGGTTGAGTCAGAATAGTTGTCTCATGGATTGTGGTCAATGTTGTCTAAAACTAGGGAAAATTTGAGCAATGGTGAGTGTAATGTCCATATGAAAAACATGTAGCACATGGATGGTTTGTATGAACCATGTTGCATGCAAGGGTAGTTTCCTTTTGGGGGTTGGGGATATATCCTCAATGATAGGGCAGGTAGTAATGGTTCTGCTTTAGGTGGGTGAAGAAGATTCCTTAATTCTAGTAGCATAGGGTATAGGTTTGTGACATGGCCCTAGGAATCACAGAGAGATTAGAGTAGAAGGACATAAATAGTGGTTTGGTTATTTCTCCATTATTTATTATTTTTCCCCCAGTGGCCTTGCTAGTTTCCTATTTTATGTTGGATTACTAAGAGAGGGGGGGGGCGTGAATCAATAATAGATATTTTTAATCCTTTTAACCACAATATATAAGTGTTATTTTAACTTTATGATCAATTTACCATTATCATTCAACAAGTGAAGAATAAATGAACCATGAACAATGAGAAATAATACAGATACACAATACACCAGTGTTTTTACGTGGAAACCCAATGTGGAAGAAAGCCACAAAATTATTTTTCTTATACGTCTTAAGAATTAAATTCATTGGAAGCACCAAATTCCTTTGTTCTCCAGCTACAAATGGAAGGAGGCTCATACCCCCTATATTTTCAGGCTACAACCTAAGGGAAGATCCAACTCTCCAATTCTCTAGCTAAAACCAGAAGGAGGATACAACCTCCTATGTTCTCAGGAAACAAACAGAAGGTGGCTACAACCACCTACCCTTTCCTCATCCAATTGCCCTAAAATATAAGTTCCAACTGTGAACAACTTATCACTATTACTTCCAGCCTTTATTACTTTCACTACTAACCTCTGTCACTGTCACTAATCCAAATCTATCACGGACCTGAATTTTCTTCAAACCTTTAAGCAGATCTATGACCTATATATACTGCAACACATGGGTATTCGCGCTTCTCTTAACTGCAACTCATGGATGTCCATGAACTTCTTCACTCCAACTCGTGGATTACTAGTAACACTCTCAACTTCATTATTTTTCCTTTGTCAACTGTCACTGTTGATCCTAATACTAGAACTCTTCACTGTAGTCTTAAATCTGATCATATATGTTACATACCCTTATGCCAAAATTATATACCATGAACTAAATTCAAGAATTCCTTACCAACCAAGTGCCATACATAAACCATGAACCATTCATCAAATATAGGAAACCCTTACATCCATCATACTGTAAACCCTAATTGTAATGCAACCTCAAACTATACTAATATCTTCATTACCACTCTTCAACCAAGATTCCTCAAATATGATACAAAATCATAATATGTATTATAACAAACTATCTTATGTAGTTTTCCAAACATAGCAAGAAAACACACCATAATTATACCACCGTATATATGCCTCATACATCAAGTACCAACCAGCCTACAAACCCTCAAGGGTGCATGCTTTATCTTCCATAATCAAAGCCTAGGCCATTATCAATAGACAACTAGAACAAGTATATAACATACCTTTTAATTTCTCTTGAGCCGGATTTTATGAGTAGAATGAAATGACTACAGATTATTAACATGTGCTTAACACAAAATAATAGAGATACAGTAAAACTAGTTTTCTATTCAATAAGGAAATAAGATGAAAATGTAAAATGTAGTGGAAACAAGCTTGTTGTAATGGTGGCAGCTTATATCTGAGAAGAGATGTAATGGTTGTGCTCATTAAAAAGAATATGATTACAATGTATAAAGGCATTTTTTACAATAAACAAGAATTAAAAAAACCCTAGACATCCAAAAATCTAACCCTAGGAGATGAAGCACCAAAATTCATGTGGGCCATGTTTGAGTAAGTTAGTACATCAACTTCCCAGGGTCGTAACTTTTGCAAACAATCTCCGTTTTAGGCGTATGATAGCCCGTTGGAAAGGTATCTTTGAGGAGATTCATTTTGGGGAAAATATAGAAGGAACTACCATATTTCTCCCACTTTTCCCAAAAATCATCGTTTAGGTCCTCAAAATGGATCCGTAAGTGAAAAACTATTAAAAATAGTAAATTACCAAAATTGCTAGAAAACTGTTTTGAGCCAGTTGGAAAAGGTGGGCGGCCACCGATATCCACCTATATCATATGTAGAAGGTTCTACTATACCATATCATTGTCACACCTTCCTGTAGTCACTTCTCTTCCCTACAACTTGTGACTAATGATAGATCAAATCTTCCTTTTCATATTTGGCAATAGATTCATGCTGTCTTCAGCAATCCTGCGGGTATCCACACTTTGTTCCACTGTGGCCCAAGAATTCCTACTTCCTTCTAGTAATTCAACCTGCAGATGTATTAGTTAAAACTCCAATTCAATATCCACAGTCTCAACCCTTCGTACCTACCATTTTATCAATGCTTCAGACTCACTGCTATAGATTTTTCAATGATACCTGCCCATAAAAATTCAGAAAATAGATATTGAATGTGCTCAACAGGTGCTAATAGGAGACCCTTTCTCTCGTATTTATACTCTTCAAGTAGCTTCCTCACGGGGTTACCTTCTAACTAACTTTACCCAACTTCCTTATTTTAGGGCTAACCCACTTCTAACCACTTGTCCACTTACAACCACTTTGTCCACAAATAGTAAACTCACCACTTCTAGTTGCAACAAATTTATTTTTAATTATTTTCTTTTTGCAACAACTTAAATCATGATTAATTCATAGTTGCAACTAGTTTGACTAGTAAACTTATTTTAGGAGCTTCTAAAATAAATTGATTTCTTTGACCTTCTAGGGGATTCCAGATAAATGATGAGGGTTCACCAACTTCACAAGGAAATAAATCCCTAATAGTGAGGATTTATATGGCATTACACATATCACCGAAAATGGCATGACATGTAATATCCATATAGAATAGTCTTACTTGCACATACATTGATATTAATACCTTTATACCTCAAAAAAACTTGATTCTATTAACCATAATGTTGGGGCTACCGTAATTTTCTATCATACTTTATTCAAGGGTTTAAATCAATGAAAGCCAACCCAATTAATAAACAATCTCCCCCTTTGGAATTGATGGCAACACTTTGATGCAACATTGAAGTCATATCACTCATTCTCCCCCTATGACCATCACTCCCTCTGGAATAATTCCTTTGTGGTCTCTCTCTAAGCATCTAATAAATATCTCCCCCTTTGACATCAATGGAAAATATAACTTCCCGTCGGGGCTTCTCCCCCTGGCTGAACTCTCCCCAAACTGTAGTGTCCTTTGACATAAGAATAGCTTTAAAAATTCATTATGGGGAAAAAACTATACCACGTTTCTGATGAAGATGTTCAAAGGATTCCCTTGGAAGTGATTTTGTAAATATGTCTACAATATGTTCTATTCTCCCAACATATTCAACTAGAATGTTATTCTTTGCAACCTATTCCTGTAGAAAATGATACTTGATTGGAATGTGTATCGTCTTGGAGTGCATCACTGGATTCTTTGAGATACTAATGGTTCTTGTATTATCACAATATAGTGGAATGGTGTTAGGGACATAACCTCCCTAACCCCTCACGTAGGTAGAATAATATAATTCTATGTAATAAAGACCAATATTAATAAGGCCTAGCAATAAGGAAGAATAAGTCAAATGTAAGAAGACCTAATAGAAGCTTTCTCTTCTAGAAGGATCTTCCTCTAGATTGTTCTTTTGGATAGATATATTTAGTATAAATAGGAGTAGAGAGTATTAGAAATATTGTCTTGGATATTATTTGAGTAGAGATCTTCTCTGTTGCAGGTTGCCCCCTCGAAGAGACAAGAGAATATGATGCAGGAGCATCCCTCACTCATCAAGCAAGCCACCGCGTGGAGCAAGGAAAGACAGTTGGACAAGCCAACAAACTTCTTTTTGAATTTTACCTTGATATTTGTTGCGCCAAGGATTAATGAGTTAATGGAATGAAGCGCACTTGTATTGTATTATAGATAGGAAGGCATTTATTAGTTTTAATGCTGTTAGATAGGAATTTATTGTAGATTTGATAGCTTCAGATTTCGAGAGGGAAAACAGAATATAGGCACCCTCCTTTGTATCATTGTAGGATCATCTAACAGGAGCAACAGAAGAGCAGAGCAGAGAACTTGTGGAGAACACCCATGTACAACCATTTCAAGACAAACGAGGGTTTGTACGAATGGTTGGTCATGCCGTTTGGTTTGACAAACGCACCGAGCACATTTATGAGGCTGATGAATGAAGTCCTGCGGGAATTCATCGGTAAATTTGTGGTTGTATACCTGGACGACATATTGATTTTCAGCAAGATGAAGGCTAAACATTTGAGGCATTTAGCCATTGTGATGAGGAAGCTGCAGCAGGAGAAGCTGCTGATCAATTTGAAGAAGTGCTCGTTTTTGCAGACATAACTCATTTATTTGGGTTTTGTGATTTCGGCAAATGAATTGAAGATGGATCCTGAGAAGGTGGAAGTGATCAGGAATTGGCCATCGCCGAGGAACGTTTTTGAGGTAAGGAGCTTTCATGGTTTGGCGAGTTTCTACAGGAAATTCATTCGGAATTTTAGTGGAGTTAGCGCCGCGATGATGGACACTGTGAAAAAACGACATAAGGTTTTTCATTGGACAACAGAGGCTGAAAGGACCTTCAATTTGTTGAAGTGGAAGATAACAGAGCAACCGGTGTTGGTGTTTCCTGACTTTCAGAAAACGTTTCAGGTGAAATGTGACGCCAGTGGGTATGCTGTTGGAGGGGTCTTGAGTCAGGATGACAGACCTGTGGCATATTTTAGTGAGAAGATGGATGATTCAAAATTGAAATACTCCACATATGATAAAGAGTTCTATGCCATCATACAGGCATTAAAGAAGTGGAGGCATTACTTGATACCCAAGGAATTTGTTTTGTATAGCGATAATAATGCATTGCAGTTTGTAAGTCAACAGGAGAAGTTGAACCAGAAGCATGCAAAATGGGTAGAGTACATGCAGAATTTCACGTTTGTGATCAAACACATTTCAGGGATTGCTAACAAAGTGGTTGACGCTTTGAGTAGGAAATGTCTATTGCTGCAGGAGTTTAGAGTCAAAACATTGGGTTTTGAAAATTTAAATGATATGTATGCAGGTGATGCATATTTTGTAGAAGCATACGAAGCAGCTGAGAATGCAGTTCTCATGGATCGGAGTCCGTGGCTGGAATACATGATCCAAGAGGGATTTCTGTTCAGAGGCAATAAACTATGCATTCTGAATTGCTCCATGAGGGAGAATTTGGTAAAGGAAAAACACAGCGGAGGCTTAGCAGGTCATTTTGGACATGACAAAACATTCGCAAAGCTGAGCGAATCATATTTTTGGCCGGGGATGCCCGCCGATGTCAAACGGTTTGTTAACAGATGCAGGGTATGTCAACACACGAAGGGTCGAAAGCAAAACATAGGTTTTTATCAGCCATTGCCCATACCCGAGAGACCATGGGAGGCAATTAGCATGGATTTTGTTTTGGGTTTGCCGAGGACTCAGCGAGGGGTTGATTCCATATTTGTGGTGGTGGACAGGTTTTCGAAGATGGCACATTTCATTCCGTGTCATAAGACCAGCGATGCGACCCACATCGCAAACTTGTTTTTCAAAGAGATTGTCAGATTGCATGGATTGCCGAGAAGCATAGTCTCGGATCGGGATACAAAGTTCATAGGTCATTTCTGGAGGACGCTATGGAAGAAGCTGGGAACTAATTTGGCTTTTAGTTCAACTTATCATCCGCAGATGGATGGGCAGACAAAAGTGGTGAACAGGAGTCTGGGAGATTTATTGAGAAGCTTGGTGACAGAACACCACAGTAGTTGGGACCAGATATTACCACAGGCAGAATTTGCGTACAACGATGCGATGAATCGGAGTACAGGAAGGAGCCCATTCCAGATTTTGTATGGGACACAGCCGAGGGGATTTTCTAAGCTTAGGGAGTCAGAACATGCTGGAACTAGCAGTGCGAGTGCTGAATAGTTCGCTGAAGCGATGCAGGAACTTCACACGCAGGTGAAGCAACGATTGATGAAATCAAATCAAGAGTATAAGCGCACAGCTGATCAGCGGAAGAGACAACTTCAGTTCGAAGTTGGTGATTTGGTTTTGGCACACTTGAGGAAAGAAAGGTTCCTGAGGGGAACATATAACAAGCTGAAGATGAAGAAAATTGGGCCATGTAGAATCCTGAAGAAATTCGGGGAGAATGCATATGAGATTGAGTTTCCATAGGGCATCGGGATATCTCCGATATTCAATGTTTCGGATTTATACCCATACAGGGTTGGATAAGTAGACACTGGAACGGAGGAACCAGTGGTCCAGTGGCAGAAACAATTACCAGTTGCACAGAAGCCTCAGATGGAGTGCATACTGGATAAAAGAGTAGGCAGGAAGACTAGGCGGAAACAATATTTTGAATACCTGGTGAAATGGAAGAATCACCCAGTGGAGGATGCCAGCTGGGAGACATAAGCAGTGATACAAACACATGGGCAGACTGTGCAGGAACTCATGGACAGGAGCCCATGAAATATTTCGAGCCGAGGAGTATGATGCAGGAGGATCGCTCACTCGTCAAGCAAGCCAGCGCATGGAGCAGGGAAAGACAGCTAGACAAGCCAACAAACTTCTTTTTGAATTTTACCTTGATATTTGTTGCGCTAAGCATTAATGAGTTAATGGAATGAAGCGCACTTGTATTGTATTATAGATAGGAAGGCATTTATTAGTTTTAATGCTGTTAGATAGGAATTTATTGTAGATTTGATAGCTTCAGATTTCGAGAGGGCAAACAGAATATAGGCACCCTCCTTTGTATCATTGTAGGATCATCTAACAGGAGCAAGAGAAGAGCAGAGTAGAGAACTTGTGGAGAACACCCATGTACAGATTGAATTAATAGAAGAGAGTCTTTCATTCAGCTATATGGTTTGTGTTGTTTCTCTGTGTTAATATTATGCTCATGAATGTTTGCTTTCTGTCATGCGTTTGTTTTGATATGCTGCGTATGTGATTTCGTAATTGAATTTGAAGTCTGAGAGAGAAGAGAATGAGTTTCAATTGTTTCTCTGTTTGAGCCGAGATATTCCTGCATAGAGTGCAGTTGAATTCATCCGCATAGAGTGCGTTGATGAGGCTCAACAGTTAAACTCTTATTATCGTTCAACCAGAAGTTGATTTGGGTTGGCAGAGTCGTGCAGGAGAAGTGCGGGCTGAACCAGAGGTCTCAGTGGGAATTCTGAGCAGAGGAAAGCAGGGATTACCATGACTTCGAGCATATAGAATTTCAAAGGACTCAACACTTCGAGAGCTGTTGAAGTCGAGCACCGAGCAGTGTGTGAAAAGTATCTGAAGGAGTCAGAGGTGACAAGATCGGGAGGGATAGTTCCTTCATGGATACTGCATAACAGACCCATGAGAGGCTCGAGCAGAACAGAGCTTTGGAGCGGAAGGATTCCCCAGAGAGAAAAATTGATGCCCAAGATTTCCAAACAGATTTGCGAAATCCCTCCGATCGTCCGATATAAGAGAAGTTGCGCGGAAGTTAATCCTTAGGCGCAAGGAAGAAACGGGCCATCGGGATTCGGTTGTCGAGGTTCTCGAAGGTGAGAGTTTCATACTCGTTGAAATCGTGAATGGAAATTTCCCAATTTGATCGGAACCGTTGATCGTGGGGACGCATGTTGAGGAATCCCATCATATCGGGGTTTGGAGAATCGGGGTTCTCGACAAGCGAGAACTCTTGTAGAAAGGATTAGCGATCCGTGAAATCCCGAAGGTGACGTGGCAGCGTGGGACCTCGGAGGATAGTGGAGGACAGGTGGCACTGTATCGGGGAATCGGTACATCGGTACTCGGGGTTTGAAAGTTGCATGAAATAGTGCTCACGAGTTTCGTGACATCGCGAAACTCGATTTCCCGAGAAACTTGTCGGGAGATCAACAGAGTGTCCTATGGGTGACAAAGAGTCCCGATACAGGATTCGAAGAGTGATATAGCTCTTCGGGCCTGAGTTGAAGAAGGTCCTGGTGAGAGAGGGTTGCCTCTGAGGGCGACCTGTGCGTTAGAACATTGCTATAATTAATCAAGGTGTTCTTTCTGGTGTTATTATGGTATTATTATGGTTGTTCTAGTTACATCATTGTTTCTCTGCCATTTCTATGCTAAAATATTTATGTTCTACATACTAATTTATATTTGGAATACTACAAGTGGTATCATAGCACCTTCCTCGACATAAAATTGTGGGTTAATTTTGTTCAGTGTAGAGACGTATTCTGATGTCTTAAAGATACAAAGATCTGTCATTTAGTGCATTGTTGGGCCTCCGAAATGTCACATTTATATCCTCTTTTTCCTTCACTATTCCTTACATTTCATCGTCCCATTAACCTTCCATCATACCATTTCCTTAATGATACTTGGGTTTCTCCTTATTATTTTCCATTGTATTCATTTCGGTATTATAAGTGAATTTATGATTAAATATTAGAAAAATGACATATTTTCATTATATTTCAAGGTTGGATGAGTTTGATGATGTGTGCAGGAATATGTGAAGATTTCAACAAAGTCAAATATTACCACCTAGCCTCAAATTAGAATTTCATCTTCAAGCTTTGAAGATTTGAAGAATATTTGGGACAATCATTCAAGCATATTCAAAGGAGAAGATCATGGAGATTTTGATAGGATATCTTATCCAAGATATGAGTGGAGGATTTGAAGGAATAAGTTGGGAGAATAGTGGATCTGTAATTATGACACTCTTCAAGACTTTCATGTATATAAGAGAGTGTTCTCTCTTCATGAGGGGGGGGTGATACATCATGTAATGGATAATTTGGGAAGTTAGAGTTAGAATCATGTAGTTCATAATTTAGTCTTGTAATTAGGAGAAGGGGATTCTTAGCTTTGATTCATTCATTTTTATTCTTTCATGCTTTTTCATTTTACTCTTGTAATATAATTTGAGATTGATGTATTATGTGAGCTCACATATGTCATTTGTCGTTCAACTCTTCACATGCTATATTATTTTTCCCTTATGCAATTTCCTTCTTTCTTAGTTAGTATTTCGATTCTTTCCTAGATTGGTTTCATTTCAACAATTTAGATTAGATTACTTTCAATTCAGTCTTGCATATATAGTCTGTGTGCTTTGTAATCTTATGAACCTCGAATTGACAAATTAAATAGTTGGGAAAATACTACAACGGAACTAAACGACAATATTTCTGCCTAACAGTTTGGCGTCGTTGTCGGGGAAGCACGATGGATTGAAATTTAGTTTGATTTCCTGTAAGTGTGTCTGCATGTGTTGGTAAGGGGTCATAGAAGATACTTGAGTTGAGACTCCTCATGTTCTCCCTGCCAGCTCTAGAGTGTGAATTTCAATTTACGCAAATTTCATTTTTTTCACAAGTGTGAATTTCAATTGTAGCAAGTGTGTTTTTCACAACTATGGAGAGTATGTGTTTTAGCAAGTATGATTTTCATTTTTATTTATTTTTTATTTGGGTGTTGTAAGAACCCCTTTTTCAATATGTTTTAACAATGAGTGTCAGCTTGGAACTACTCACTCAGATCCTTGCGAAAGTCGGGATCTCCTCTTCTCAGGAAGAGGAGATCTTGACAGTAATTAAAGATTCAAATACTCCTCCATCAATAAACGAGGATTCAAGATCTGAAGACTCCTACAGATTATATGACGAAAAAACATTTGAGCAAGAGATTGAGGAATATGAAGAGGAGTTACAACAAGATCTGAGCGAGGAAAAACGCGCCTATGAAAGAATTATCAAGTAATGGTTCCAGGCAAGCACTCGATCAGATAAATTTTATTTCTTAGTTAGTTTGTCGTTACAGCAAAAAAATTCATTTATTCAAGTAAATTTCTATTTTTCATTTGAAAAATTGCACATGAGCATATTGTTGTTACTGTTGTGTGCTTGGCTCCACTGGAAATTTTCCTACACGTAACCAATTTTTAATTCTAATTAGCATAGAGTAGGTAGGCTAATGAATAAAAGAATATTTTTTCTCTAATTTTTTTTTTAGAATAAGTATGCTCTCCTCCACGCTTCGTGCGATTGCGGGGATCAAAAAATAGGATGCCTAAATTGATTTCAACAGTGAATGTTTTTTTTCATCCATCCTTTGACGTGCAAATAAACACAATAAAAAAAGAATTTAGACGAATAAAACAAAACGAAATTTTACATGTTGTTACAGCAAAAAGTTTACATGCTGTTACAGCATGATGATACAATGAAAAATTTACATGCTGTTACAGCATGCTGGTACAACGACATTTTACATGCTTGAATAAATTTGCAGATCTACAAACAATAAAACAATAGTGGGGTTAGGATAAAAATAAAACAAAACAAACAAATATATAATAATAAATGGTCTACAAATTCATGCGTTTTCCTCCACTGAACGGTCTGCAACAGTGTTGAAAGAATAGCTGAAACATTGCATAACTTGCAAACTTCTGACTAATTTGAGAGCGCAGCGATGCAATCTTTTTTCCTTCATCCTTCTAAATCTGTAACTGTGGTCGAAACTGTGTTACCCACTTGCTCTGGATTGTGCACTATCCATGCTAAAACCCGCAACAAAACAAAAACAATACATTGGACAAGACATGAGTATTAATAATATGATGCCCCAACCTATTGCACTAAGAACGCATTACTGATAAAGACGAGAAATATTAAAACTGCATTTATCTGACGTTCTTTTTTTCTCCTTCACCCTGCACTATTGATGAATTCTTTTGTGGTCCAAACTATCTTTGAAACTTTTGATTGAAGTTTCACTACCCACGCCACACCTGTAATAGCCATACTCTAATGCCCAGTCTCTGAATTATTTGGAAATTATGTGTGGAACAGTCGATTATCTCTTTGATTTTCTTATGGATCTTAATCTTGACCACCGAATCAGATTTGATTGCAAAACAAGAAAATAAATCTTTATCTTTGCGTATCCTCAAGTCGTGATCCACTCTTATGATTATCAAGTTAAATTTCGATTGAGTGGTTGAAACAAAAATATTTTGGGAAAATAAAAATTATAAATTTCGGATTGCTATCATTGTCATCCTTAGATGTTTATTGTAACTCCTCAAACATAGATCTCGGCAATGATTTAATTATTCGGTGTATCGACTTCCTCCCTTCACAGTGGTAGTGAATCTTGCAAATCCGTTTAGATTGTCCTGAAGTATAGATGTTATCGGATTTTGAAAAACATCCAAACGGTGGGATGATTCTTCTGCCAAAAATTTATCTGATAAGAAAAATGTTGGAGAACTATTGTCTCAGCTTTTGTTCTATAATTGACTCTTGTAGAGTAAGATCTGTGACTCACTGTCGGGACTACTCCAGGACTCAGTAAGCTATAGGACTATTCATTTGATATCTGCGAAAAATTTATCTGATAAGAAAAATGTTGGAGAACTATTGTCTCAGCTTTTGTTCTATAATTGACTCTTGTAGAGTAATATCTGCAGCTCATCGTCGGGACTGCTCCAGGACTCAATAAGCTACAGGACTGTTCATTAGATATTGCGAGGGTACGTTTTTTTTGGGGGGGGGGGAGTTGCAATGGCGAGTGGTGGAAAATGTTCATGACCTCATCTTAGGTCTGATTCATTTGGTTGGATCAACCTGTAAATGAAACAAGCCCTCCTAGGCCACATATCAAAATCTCAGAGGATACCTCCTAGTTTAACTATAATCATCCCCAAAGAATGCGCTCTGCCATTCACATTTCTTAGATTGTTTCGGATATTTTCAGATTGGGGCTCCCTGACGTCAGGTGGTTTGTGATGGGCGATGATGATACAATTTTATTTTATTTTATTTATTTATTTTATTTTATTTTATTTATTTATTTATTTATTTTTTTCTGTCGCAGAATCTGGTGCGAGTTCTCATGAAATAGGACCACAATCAATACTACTACATTGGAAAAAATTACGACTCGATCGATCATAATGCGATGCACTCTTATGGCATGGCATATGGAGGAGGACGATTGGCCATCAGTTATCCATTGGCCCGAGACTTCCAAGAGAACGCCCACATACTATTCATAGTCTGAGACGAGGGATGACAGTTTGATCCAGGAAGCTTTGAGTGTTGCCAATCCATTATAGAGATCTTACTTGGTTATATCTGCTATATTATCGCACAGTAACAAAGAGATAGTAGTCTCCATGAAAAAATTGCAGAAATTTTTTCTCCTAATAAGATAATTTATGCACTCGAAAAATATCGTACGGTAAATCCTTAAAACCATACTCTGGATTTTCAAATACCATGACTTTGCAAGATGAATTAGAATATTCAGAAATGCACATGCAAAGATTGAGTGTCCAGTGCTTGATGAATTTTCTATAAATCGATGAACTTCTTCTTCCGTTGATGGGCCAAGGATTCACGTAAATGCTTGTTCTGTAATGGTTAGGTTTCGATCTCAAATCTAGGTATTTTTCCCACATGGTTTTCCAAACCACAAATAGTTCTGGAGTAAATATTTTGTGTGAGGAATATCAGGCAATGGATTTATTGCATATCTCTTTTGGCCATTACTAAGGAAAGAAGCAAGATACTAGCATAAGGGTGAGGGCCATGCATAAGATTCTAGCTGATATCTCGGCGAGAAAATTGTCGAGATCCTCCAGACTATGAACAACCTATCCAGAGAATGGAATGCATCTTGCTCAATTTCAAACGTGCCAAGCTTTATCATGATCAACACAGATCTTCATGATCTCAAATTGTCATTGTCATCCATGTCATCTATAGATCTTTCACTCACCTCGGTATCTTCCACGTTGAATTTTTTAGTGTTGTTTGTGCTTGATGTGATACGTGAATATGCATGGAAAATTCGATTGTGTAAATTCACATCATGATCGATACCTTTCATCAATCTTCACAATAAAAGAAGTTGATCTCGCCTTGTAGTCAGGTGTATCTCATACAGAAAACAAACTTATGCTCTGAATCAAATTGAATGTCTAGTGAATGTCTAAACTACTTTTTTCTTCTTTTTGCTTGCTGGTATGTATTCTGATAGTGAGAGCCTGCATTTTATTTATCCCCATCATTTCTTTGCGCAATCGAGAAAAGGAAACTATTAAATTTTCTCATTATTTAGATATTGGGGTTATGATTATTGGAGGTTAGTCCATTGAAGAGAAAAGAGTCAGATTGCGCCAGGGACGTGAAATTATAATATCGATACCTAGGCATATGCTTGACTGTCTTGAAAGAAAATATGTTGTAGAGAATCAATGTAACTATGTTGTTCTGGATGAAGTAGATCGCATGATGGTTTTGAGCTATAAGTTCGTTGAAATTTTGCAAAACAAATATTGGAAATGTTGCGGGTTCACTATTATTATTCTCGACCATTTGAAGTGAACATGACAACCATCTAATACTAAATGTGAAATATTGCCTTGGCTCCTGGCATGCGACCGCAAGTGACACCCTTTTTGCTTGTCTTCACCAGTTTACAAAATCTAGATTCCCTGCAATTGACATGAATATCAAAAGGTCATGAACTCTCCATTAATCTATTTCATATGCTTATTTGAGATCTAATACATTACAACACTGTCCCTGCAGTTTTTGTCTTGGATATTTCTCTAAGATGGTGCATTTTCCTAGGGTGAATCAAATAAAGCAACTTGAGGGTCGTTGGGTTGTTACCATGCTTAGTTGGCTGCCCAGTCAAATTTCCTACAATACTAGTCCTCTAATTGAGACAAATAGACCCACCTTATCATCCCAACCCTAGACATGCCTGGTCAGAATGTCATCGGACAACTGAGAACTTGAATGACAGGTGCAAAGCCTTCTCCAGTTCCTTTCCTTATTTTTGCGAGAATGCATAGCCATTTATGTATATTTTTGTTTGTTTGATTATTTTGTGTTGTGTTTATAATATGGGTGTTTTTGTTTTTAAAAAAAACAAAACAAACAAACAAACAAATTTAAAATTTGAAAAAAAAATAAAAAAAAATGATAATAATAAAAGAACGAAACACAAACAATAAAACTTAACTAAAAAAAATAAAAAAAAAATAACATAATAAATAAGTAAAACTTAAAAACAAAAACATTCTAGTTTACTTTTCCTAATATTCTAGTATAAATAAATACACCTACAAAAACTCAAAACAACAATAAAAACATAAAATTCCGCAAATGAACATCTCAAACATTCCTGAAAACACTATTTTTACATTACGGCTAATTTGTTTTCACGAGTCACTTCACAGAGAAATCGATGAAGGAACTAGCACACAAAGGAACGGGTAAGAAAGACACATTTAATTTTGTTTGGTTGCTAGCATTCGTACTAATTCCTACATTTTATGTTTTTCAATGCTCTCACAAGTTTTTATGCAGGATTAGTGCTAAATCTTTTCAGGTTCGAAGACAATCAAATTTTATGATGAAGTGATATTTTTCAGAAAAACATGTTTGCTAGACAACTTGAAGGAACTGTTACTCATCAGAAACATTTTGTTGTTACACAACAACTTTTTATGCATCTTGATGTTTGCTGATACACAGGAACTTTTTGTGCATCCTGATGTTTGTTGTTACAAAGAAACTTTTTGCGCACCTTGATGTTTTCTATTACACAGCGACCATGTTGATAAACCATCCTGTGATACCCATATTTCAGCATTTTGCCAAATTTCATGCTGTAACACTGTCCAATTTCTCCTTAAAGGCTGATTAGTCACCCTGTGTTGAAGCCATCTTTCATTGCCTTAACCTTCATGCTTTAACACGCCTATTTTTCAGAGTTGCGTACATCATTTCCTTTATCTTTCTCAGTTTTCCTTTACTTTTTCCTTTCCAGTTTTCCTTCTGAATAAAACAAACTACGTTTTTCCATGATTACATTGCCTTGATTTCCTTACCATACACACTGTTTCTACTGAGATCGATCTATATTCCTACCACTCTTTTTATAAACTCCTATTGACTGATGTGGGATTCCTTAAGGCCCACCTTTCAATAGTCTTGCCCCATCAACCTCAACACCTTATCTGGGATATAGACTAGAGTTCCTTTTTTAGTACTTTGAGGCTTGCATGCCTTAATGGAAAGTTCTCTCGCTATAAATCATGGGAATACATCAATGTCCCTTGATCATTAGAACTTGAAGGTGGCTCGACATCAGCCCATCTATTCACACTTCGCAAGATGTAATCGGGTACCTTGACACTCATTGACATCACTGGTGAGTTTGTCTCGCATTGGTTAATAGGATTCATCAATGGTCGGTAATCCAATGATTTCTCTTCATGCTCGACATCGAAACATTCATTTGCATGATGAGAATTGTACCATCAGTTTTGTAGCAGGTGAAGACTATACACTTTTTCATGATCCCCTTAGCAGTTGCAGCAGTTTGATTTCAGATCAATGAGAGTACCACAGTTCCATATTCTCTTCCTTCCACATTTCTCATGATTCAGTAGTAGCAGTTCAGATTCCTTCACTTCCCATGATCCAGTTACAGCAGCAACAACATCAACAATTCCATTTTCCTTATCTTGCAGTAGTGACACCTTCCATATTCCATCAGTTACAGTCAGACATTCTTTTCTCCAGCAATTACAACAGTTGCAGCTACAACGCCAGTCACAGTTTCTTGATCCAACAGCCGCAACAACTACATCTACTTTTTGGTAAGTGGAGGTATGTTCTTTTCTAAGATTTAATCACATAATTCCTTATATGCCGACTTGAATATTTTGGAAAATTTCCTCTCCATGCTCTCTTTCCTTCTATGACCTACACTAAGTTGCATGAGGGCATGCAATCGATTCAGTTGGGAGCAGGGGGATATATTCACTACCTATTCCCTACCAGTATTCCATTTTCCCACTATTATCACTCCATTTTTCCATCTCATTTACTGTTTACGAAATTCCTTTCCCAATGACACTTTGTTGCATTTTGATTGATACACATATTGGCATGATTCATAAAGATAAAGAAAATGTTTTCTTATACACAGTGATTCTCTCTTATGCACATTGATAGCTTATTATTTCCAGTCAAGTACATGGCTAAATTATTGCAGCAAAAAAATAATAAGTAAAATGAATGTTGTTAACACAAGAACCAACATCTTTTGTATTCATGGTTGTCACACAAGAACCAACCATAAGAAAATTTCACATGCTGTTACACAAATTTCACGTGTTGTTACACATATTTCATATGTTGTTACTCTTGTATCACATACCCTGGAAACATTCCTTGTTAAAAGGACATCATCAATCAAAGCCATAGTTTGAATTCCAAAAGTTCTTAAGAAGATCCATGCATGGTTGCATGAGGACATGCAACAAGTTGAGTTGGGGGGCATGTTGGGCCTCAAAAATGTCACATTTATATCCTCTTTTTCCTTCACTATTCCTTACATTTCATCGTCCCATTAACCTTCCATCATACCATTTCCATAATGATAC
>SNQJ01S0003196.1:296732-333843 GCA_010110895.2 Picea sitchensis
TAGAAAAATGACATATTTTCATTATATATCAAGGTTGGATGAGTTTGATGATGTGTGCAGGCATATGTGAAGATTTCAACAAAGTCAAATATTACCACCTAGCCTCAAATTCGAATTTCATCTTCAAGCTTTGAAGATTTGAAGAATATTTGGGACAATCATTCAAGCATATTCGAAGGAGAAGATCATGGAGATTTTGATAGGATATCTTATCGAAGATATGAGTGGAGGATTTTAAGGAATAAGTTGAGAGAATAGTGGATCTGTAATTATGACACTCTTCAAGACTTTCATGTATATAAGAGACTGTTCTCTCTTCATGAGGGGGGGGTGAGACATTATGTAATGGATAATTTGGGAAGTTAGAGTTAGAATCATGTAATTCATAATTTAGTCTTGTAATTAGGAGAAGGGGATTCTTAGCTTTGATTCTTTCATTGATATTATTTCATGCTTTGTCATTTAACTCTTGTAATATAATTTGAGATTGATATATTGTGTGAGCTCACATATGTCATTTGTCATTCAAGTCTTCACATGTTGTATTTTTTTTCCCTTATGCAATTTCCTGCTTTCTTAGTTAGTATTTCAATGCTTTCCTAGATTAGTTTCATTTCAACAGTTTAGATTAGATTACTTCCACTTCAGTCTTGCATATATAGTGTGTGTGCTTCGTAAGCTTATGAACCTCGGATTGACAAATTAAATAGTTGGGAAAATACTACAATGGAATTAAAGGACAATATTTCCACCTAACATGCATAAATCCGCAGTCAGGGAAGCATACACATAGGAAATACAAGTGGTTTTTAAGCGCACATATGTTGGCCACCCTTGTAACCCGTGTTGGTATCCCTTCAAGTGGTATCACATCAGAAAACATCTGTATACGTATCAAGCTAGATATCCTGAAGCCCTCCATAGATAAATTGATCGACTTCCTAATTTCTATAGTACCACCAATAAAAACACTCGGGAAGATACTCTCTAGTACCTAGGTAGTCGGGTAGTACGGATAAGGGCACAATCTAGCCTCCTTATTTGGTGCCCTGAGATATTGGACCGAGTACTATCGTTGGACCTCACACATATATCAGAGAGCTATAGCATAGGGAAAACACTTGTCTGTAGAAACCCTCAATATCCTATCCCCGAGGAAGGAAACAAAAACATAAAAGACAATATCTATTGTCATGCATCTATGCCTTCTACATTCTATTTGTGAAATTTCATGAAATTACTATACATTTCTTGTTGTTAAGCATTTGGGAATTTCATCATGGGGTTCCTCTCTTCGCCCTGATTCCAGTCATACCTATCATTTTTAACAAAAAAAAATTGTGGACGCGACCCTTCTCCGACACCCTTATTTGGCCCCTATTACATTGGATCCCCCTTTTCACCCTGATCACATTGGGACCTATCATTTGACACCCTTCTTCTCAGTGGTCCCACCCACCCATCTAGATCCCTTGTGTTTTACCACAACATGATCCCAAGAACTCAATACCTTGATTGTTGACACCCACCAGGACAAGAAATACACCAATAATATCAATGACAACCTTAGCTCAATCAATTCAGTTATTCAGGTCCTTCAGGACCAATGTGTCTACATCAAAGACCTCAAATACCTCAAAGACCTCAAAGCCACCTTTGAACACTTCATGGGACATTCCTAGAACCCTTCCTCTTCTGAACAACCATACTATCAGGATGACCATGACTCTTCCAATTACCAAGGTCCTCATACTACCCACTTTTCTAGAGACCTCCGCCCTCCCAGAATTGAGGTGAACAAATTTTATGGGTTGGATCCCACAGGTTTTGTCACCCAAATAGAACATTATTTCTCTTTGCATGGAATTACAAATGGTTTAGCCAAGCGTCGTTATGGTGTCCTACATCTAGATCTGGTATGATGACACTGGTGGCAATGAAGAAAAAAGGCATGCCAAGGGTATGTTGCTTGGACATAGTTTGTGGCCAAAATTTATGATCACTTTGACTCTAAAACCCACTATTTAGGTTTTTTGACCAAGTTAAAGCAGTTTGGGACAGTGAAAGAATTTATTTCCGCATTTGAGCACTTGGATTTCAGAACAGAGGGCATGCCAGATGATTTATTTAGGGAATGCTTTATTAGTGGCCTCAAATATGAAATTCATGCCCATGTTCTCATGGCACACCCCCAGACTTGGTTGGAAGCTACCCAACGAGCTAAGGGAGCATAATAGATTGTATCCTCCCATACCCATAAACCCTCCTTTCCTCCTCGCCCTAAACCAACCAATTATGCCCCTCTTGCAACTCCCCTCAAGATCCAAAAATAAACCAGGGTTGAAATGGTTGAACGTCAACTCGAGGGTATTTGTTATAATTGTGAGGACAAATGTTTTTCGAGGCACAAGTGTAAGGAACAATTTTTTTTTATGGATGTGATTGAGGACATTTCTGAAGAAGATGTTATTTTTCCTCCTGTGGAGGAACTACTACTGCCATCTGATCCGACCCCTCCCTCTGATCTACTAGAAGTTGACCTGATGATTTCACTTAATTTCCTCACTGTCTTCTATGCTCCCTAGACTCTGAAATTAATTGGTTTCATCAAAAATAGGAAAGTCATCATCCTTATGGATAGTGGTAGCACCCATAATTTTATCCATCGCCACATTGCATAAGAAGTTAATTGTTACATTTGTGTCATCAATAATTTGCAAATTATGATTGCCAATGGTAGTTCCATGAAATGTGGGGGACGATGTGAAAATGTGCAACTCAAAATTGGTTAGTATCACCCGAAATCCCATACGTTTTCTATAGAAACGGGTGGTTGTGGCATTTTTCTTGGTGAAGGATGGTTACGCACACTAGGCCCCATTCTCATGGATTTGAAGGACTTAACCATGCAATTCCAATAGGAGGGAAAAAAATATAAGTTCCAAGGAATCACAATAGGCTCCGCTAAGATCATCAGTTACCATCACATGGAAAATCTCCTCAGAAAAGGTCATTTGAGCATTATAGACCAACTCCACTCCATTCAAGTTGTTGAGACACCTTATGTACATCCCGACCTCCAATCTATCCTCTCCCATGACCAAGTTGTTTTTACCACTCCCAAAGAAATTCCCCCTTCCCATGGAGTCTATGATCATTCCATCCCTCCCATCATGGGAAATATTCCTCCCAATGTTCAGCCTTATCATCATCCCTTGGCCCAGAAGAATGAAATTGAGAAAAATGTTCATGAATTGATAGAAGTAGGTGTTATTCATCCCATTACTAGTCCCTATTCTTCCCCTGTGGTCATGGTACTCAAGAAATAAGGTACTTGGTCCATGTGTCCTGATTTTTGTGCCCTCAACAAACTCACAATCAAAGAAAAATTCCCCATTCCTATCATTGATGACCTCTTGGCTCAATTGAGTGGTTATCAGTACTTCACCAAAATGGATCTACGTTCTGGCTACCACTAGATCCCTATGAAATAATCATACATTCCCAAGACTTACTTTCAAACTCATGAGGGTCATTATGAATTCTTTGTAATTTCCTTTAGATTGTGTAATGCTCCTTCCACTTTACAAAATCTTATGAATCATGTCTTATGTCCTTTTCTCCGTCATTTTGTCTTAATTTTATTTTATTATATTCTCATCTATAGTAAAACTTGGACATCCCATATCTCCCACGTGAATTAAGTTCTCCATTTACTCTTTAAGCACCAACTTTTCCTCAAACAATATAAATGTGCCTTTGGTTCCTTAGAAGTGGAATACCTGGTTCATATTGTCGGTAAGGATGGTGTCAGCGTGGATCCTAATAAAATTGAATCTACGTAGGATTGGCCTTGCCCTAGAACTCTTAAGAGCTTGTGTGTTTTTCTATGTTTAACATGCTATTATAGGAATTTTTTTTGGAATTATGGAAAAATTGTATCTCCTCTCACTTCTCTCCTTAAAAAGAATGTTTTCACTGGGACTTCAGTTGAAGATCATTCCTTCCAAGCCTTGAAAGATGATATGTTCTTGACCCCTATCCTAGCACTTCCATACTTCACAAAGACATTCGTATTGGAATGTGAATCTTCTGGGAAAGGAATTGGGGCCTTCCTCATGCAAGATGGCAAGACTTTGGCCTTCAATAGAAAACAACTTTCACAGAGACATTTGGGTCTATCCATTTATGAAAATGAAATTTTAGCTATTCTGCATGTTGTGGATCTCTAGTCTCCTTATTTATTGGGTCAACACTTGCAAATCAAAACTGATCATCAGAGTCTCAAGTATTTCCTAGAACAATGAATTTCATCCCTGACATAGAACAAATGGGTGACCAAGATATTTCTCTATGATTATGAGATCATTTACAAGAAGGGAAAGGAAAATGTAGTGGTCTATGCTCTTTCCCATAAATATGAAGAATACGGGTCCCTTTTCTCCCTCTCCTTCATTGTACCAAATTAGCTCCAAGTTGTTTGCCAGGAATGGCTGCAAGACCCCAACATTTCTAGCATGCACCACCAATTGCAACATATTTCTTTAGTTTATCCAGGGTACTCTTGGAACAGTGAAGATATTCTATACAAATGTCGTTTTTATTTATGCAAGCAATCACAACTTAAATCACCAATTCTTTTTGAATTTCATGCCTCACCCACAGTCAAGAATTCAGGGTTTACCAAAACCTATGAACGGGTCAAACATTCTTTTTTTCTGGAATGGTATGAAACATGATGTCTTCACCTTTGTGGTTAAATGTGAGGTATGTCAATGCAACAAGCGAGAAACTATCAAATATATGGACACACTCCAACCACTTCCAATTCCCCCTGTTATTTGGCGAGATATTTCTATGGATTTCATTTGGGTCTTATCTAAATTGGGAAATAAGTTAGTCATCATGGTGTTCATAGATCGTATCTACAAATATGATCATTTTTGTGCTCTTCAACACCCATTCACCACCTCCACAATGGCTCAAATCTTCTTGGATAATATCTTCAAGCTTCATGGCATGCCTAATTCTATTGTATCAAATAGAGATCCCACTTTCACTAGCAATTTTTGGAAATAATTGTTCAAGCTACAGGGCACCCAATTTCATCTCAGCACTGCCTATCACCCCCGTACAGATGACTAGACCAAAGTTGTCAACAAGTGTTTGGAAACATATTTGAGGTGTTTTGCATATGAGAGGCAAAATTAGTGGGCTCAATGGTTACCCCTAGTTGAATGGTGATACAACACATCTTACCATACAACTACTCACATGACTCCTTTTGAAGCAGTCTATGGCCAAAATCCCCCATTGGTTCTCTCATATATGTCAGGGGTCTCGAAGGTTCAAGAGTTTGAAAAATATCTGGTAGTCTGAGAGGCTACTCTTCATGCCCTCAAAGAAAATTTGGTCATGGATCAGAATCACATGAAGCAACAAGCATATCAAGCTCATTTTGAACAACATTTTGTTGAAGGGGACCAGGTGTTTCTTCGACTACAACTTTATAAAAATACTTCACTCAAAGATGAACACTATCAGAAAATTTCGCCCAAATTGTATGGTTCTTATATAGTTCTCAAGCATGTGGGATCGATGGACTATCATTTATATCTACCAATTAATTCAAAGCTCCATCATATTTTTCATGTTTCCTTCTTAAAGAAGGTGATTGGAGCTAAGTGGAAACCCCAAACTAGTCTCCCTGAGTTGGATGAAGAAGGCTCCATATGGTAGTAGCCACAAGCCATCTTGGCCGAGTGAGAGCATCGTCTCCATCAAAATACCATTAAGGAAGTCTTAGTCCAATGGAATGATAAAACTCCAGAAGATGCCACCTGGGAGATGACCACCATTCTAGAACAATTTTGTCATCTTCAACCTTGAGGAAAATGATGTTCTTCAAGGGGGAGGGCATGTCAGGGATCTAACCTCCCTAACCCCTCATGTAGGTAGAATAATATAATTCCATGTAATAAATGCCAATATTAATAAGGCCTAGTAATAAGGAAGAATAAGTCAAATGTAAGAAGACCTTATAGAATATTATGCTTCTAGAAGGATCTTCCTCTAGATCATTATTTTGGATAGATAGATTGAGTATAAACAAGAGTACAGGGTATGATAAATCTTGTCCTGAAGATTATTGTAACATAGATCTTCTCTGCTGGAGGTTTCCCCCTCGAAGAGTCAAGTGAACATTTCTATCATTAATCGAGGTTCTCTTTCTGGTGTTATTATGGTATTATTATGGTATTGTTCTGGTTATATCATTTTTTCTCTGCCATTTCTATGCTAAAATATTTATGTTATGCATACTATTGTATATATGGAATACTACAAATGGGCTCATCATAATCAACCTGTATATCTTTCAAAGTTTGTTTCATACATAGAACATATGTACAACATGTTGTTGTTGTAATATACTCTGCTTTGGTTATAGAAAATGATACTAATGGTTGTTTCTTGCTTAGACAATATACAAAACACTCACCCAAGTAGAACTTTTATCCACTTGTACTTCTCCAGTAAACAATGCAACCTTCCCAATCTGCATCTATGTAGGAAATAAGTTATAGATCCTTTCCTTTTGGATACCATAATCCAAACTCTTTTGTACCCTTGAGATATATGAATATCCTCTTTACTGCTAGAACATGTGATTCCTTTGGTGTTGCTTGAAATTGTGCCACCTATCCAACTACTTACATTACATATGGTCTATATGTTGTCACATAAAGTAAGATTTCAATCATTGACCTATACTGCATCTGATATATAGGCTTTGAATCATCATCTTTACTTAACTTGCAACTAGATTGCATGGGAGTATTGAATGGTTTGCAATCTTCCATTCTGAAACTTTTTAGCATTTCTCTGATATACTTGGTTTGAGAAATAAAATACCTTAGTTTCTTTGAAATATATGAAGACCCAAAAATAAGGATAATTCTCCAAGTAATGACATTTCAAATTCATTATGCATATCCTTTGCAAATTTCTGGCTCATCCTGTCATGATCACTTCCAAAGATAATATCATCAACATAAACTTCAATTAACAAAATTCTATCTTGATTTGCCTTGATGTATAGGTTGTTGTCTACATTTCCTTTCCTGAACCCTTCTTCTTGTAAATATATATCCAGTATGGAATACCATGCTCTAGGGGGAAGTTTGAGACCATACAAGGCCTTCTTCAACCTGCAAACATAATTTTCATTCTCTGACAACTGAAATCTGTATGGTTGATCAATGTAGACTTCTTATTCTATATCCCCATTTAGGAAGGTTTATTTCACGTCCATTTGATACAATTTAATATTCTTGGAGCATGCATAAGAGAGTATCAATATGATTGCTTCTATTCTGGCAATTATGGAAAATTCCTCTTCAAATTCGATACCTTCAACCTATGTGTATCCCTTACATACCAATCTAGATTTGTTCTTGGTAACATGTCCATCTTCATTCAATTTATTTCTGAAGACCCACTTTGTGTCAATCACATTCTTGAACCTTGGCCTTGGAATCAATTCCCAAGTGTCATTCTTCTCTATCTAATCCAACTCTTCATCCATGGATTTTATCTAGAATTCATCCTTGTTGGATTCTTCAAATTTGTTTGGCTCAATCGAAGATAAGAGTGCTAGGTGCAATTTTTCTAGTGAATGAATTCTTCTTCTAGTCTCAACTCCTCCATCCTTGTTCCCGATATTCTGATCTGATGGATGATTCTTTTGTATTTGTTTGCAAGGTTCCTTTGGAGGTACTTGAAGATATTTTTGTTCTTTCTATTCTTCTTCTAACTTCTATTCTTCATCTTCCCCTTCTATTATTTATTCTTCTTTTTATTCTTCTTCGTGAACCTTTTCCATTGACTCCTTTTCTTGTTCCTTTATTTTTCATCCACTTTTCTCATCAACTGTCACATTGGTGCTTTTCACAATTTTTTTGAGCCTTAGATTGAAACATTTGTATCCTTTCCTTGTGCTCAAGTACCCAACAAGTATGCATTTTTCCACACAAGAATATAACTTTCCCATTCTTCCATCTTCTCTTTTGATGTAGTATTTTCTTCCAAAAACTCTGAAGTTCTTCACATTCACTGGTATTTCTTTCCATATATCATAGGGAGTTTTATCACTATTGTTTCTAAGAATTACTCTATTTTGAATATGAATTGGTGTATGCACTGCATGTGCCCAAAATACATCTGTAAACATGGATTCCATTAACATAGTTCGATTCATTTCCTGTCTTGTCTAGTTCTTCCTTTAGACTACTCCATTCTGTTTTGGTGTTCTAGCAATGAAGAATTGCCTTTTTATCCCATGATTACTACAAAAATCCATAAATTCCTTTGAAGTAAACTCTCCTCCAGTATCAGATCTCAAACATTTTATTTTTGAATCCATTTAATTTTCAACCATTTCCTTATATATCTTTAATTTCTCGAATGATTCTAACTTCTCCTTGAGAAAAAAAACTGCAGTCATCCTTGTATAATCATCAACTAATAACATAAAAAATTTCTCACCCTTTAAACCCTTTGTTCTAGTTGGTCAAACTAGATCAGTATGCACAGTTTCTATTTGTCTTGTTGTGGATACTCCCTTGATTTGAATTTGGTCTTTGTTTGCATTCCTTGTTGACAATTCTTGCATAAGGTGTTGGTTGGCTTCGTGATATGGGGCATTTCTCTGACTACTTCCTTTTTGTTAAATTTGACAAGGTTTTCAAAGTTTGTGTGACCCATTCTTCTGTTCCATAGCCAAAATTCATCTTCCTTTCATCGACAACACTTTTTATTTCCAATTTGACTTAATGCATATATGTTTCTTGAATTTATTACAGTTGTTGCAACCAATCTTCCAGAACCTTCTTTTCTTATCTCACACTTATGTGAATCAAATACAAGTTTGTGACCTTGGTCACACATTTGAATTACACTTAGAAGATTATGTTTCATATATTCCATTAGTAGAACATTCTCTACCTTGGTATCCTTGTTTTCAATTCTGATTGTGCCTCTTCTAATGATTCTAGCTTAGTCTTCATTTCCAAATGAGACTGATACATCTTTTTTCTTTATCAAGGTTTGAAAATTGTCCTCATCACCTGTAATGTGCTTTGAGCTTCCAGTGTCAACATACCAACTACATTTATTATGTTTAACTTGTAGAGAAAGTGTGCATTCTTCATTGTTGAACTGATTCTGCTTTCTTATCCATATTATTTGAGGTTCATGTATATGACTGTTGTTATTTTGTTGTGATTCTCTTGGAGGAATTTTCATTCTACAATATTTGGCCATGTGTCCAAAGTTGTTGTGCTTGTATTATTGCATCTCAATAATCAAGGATTCAAACTTGTTGTATCTTATGTTCTTTGTTTCACTTGGCCTTATTGAATAATTATTTCGTGCATAGCTTTCATGGTTATCTCTATTATTGTTATTTTCTCTGCAATTCACAACATTATGTCCAAAATTGTTACACGAATAGCATAAACCAAGAAACATGGTTTGATAGGTGGGGGTTGTAGATATTATAAAATGAGTTACTTTTCTAAAACCTTCTTCTTATTGAAACCTTCTTGTTTCTAACTGTCGTTGATTCTGAAATCTGAATCTTCTGGGTGGAGGAGTGTCTCTGTGATATTCCTTGTACAAGTTAGTGTCTCCTCTGATTGTCTCTGCATAGATTCTTGGTTGTGTTTATTGATCTGTTTTTTGGTTCTTGATCCATTTTCTACCTAGTTGTATCTAATTCTAGACTTTTAATGATTTGGCCTTTGACTGCTAATAATCTCGTCCAAAACTTTGGAGATGTTCTGCAAGTTTTTCTTTTGAATGTCCTTTCTCAATGTGACAATCTCTACTTTCCAAACCTCCAATGATCCTATATTTTTATTCCAACCGTTCTTTGAGTGCTTCTTCAATTCTTTTCTCTTCTTCAACTTGTATTTTTAATTTAGTGATGATCTTCTCTAGTTCTTCGGAGTTTTAATTTTGAGTTTCCTCTTTTCTTTTCAGTTCTACCTATGGTGACTTGTTTTGTTCTTTTCCCTTTTTATAAATTCTATGTCACTCAACAATTATTATTTGTAGTCAAATTATGCCTCTTAATATTTTTATTCGGTGCCTTATTCATATAAATATTCTACTACTATGAATAGAACTCTTTATTTATCACTTTCACTTACTTCATCTTCGTCTGATGAGGTGTTGTCTTCTTTTGTGCAAAAGCTTCTCTTAAGAAATTTATTTTTGGATCTTTTTCCTTTGTATATTTTTTTGTTATTTGAATCTTCTTATTCATTCCTTTTATTTTTCTTATGTGAACATTTGTTTGCGAAATGACCAATACCGTCACAATTAAAACAAATCAATGGAAGCTTACCTCTATATTTGTCGGTTCTCTTTTTCAGTCTTATGACAAAGTTGCCTACTTCTTCGTCATATTCTGAGATGTCACTCCCTATCTGAATTTTCCTTTTTCTTTCCCTTTTTCTTTGATGTCTTGGATTATTTGAATGTTGCTTCTTTTGTAACTCAAATCTCTTGTTATGTTCTCATTTGATAAGCTGTGAATATTCCATGTATCGCATCCATTCTTATCGAATACATATCTATTCTTTCTTCTAGTGATAGGATATTATGATCAAATATCATTGGAAGATATATTAGTACCTTCTGATCAATTATAGATTGATCAACTTCTTCTCCCAATCCTCTAATTGAATTCACTATTTCATTAACTCGTAAAAAGTAAGCTACAATATTCTCATATTTCTTCATCTTTAGCTGTTCAAATTGACCTCTGTAAGTTTGAAGCTTTGTTTCATTGAATTCTTTGTCTCCTTCATACATATTTTGAATTTTATCCCAAATCTCCTTTGCAGAGCATAAATGCATAACTTTAACATATACCGAATCAACTAGACATATCAGGAGTGAATTTTTGGCTTTTAAATTATCTAGACTGAGTTTCCTTTCATTTTCATTTGTTGGAGGAGCGATAGGTTCTTTGTATCCATCTACAATTGATTGCCCAAACTAAAATATTTATGCTTGAACATATATTTTCATCCTTCTACTGTAGAATGCATAGTTCTTTCCATCAAACTGTGGTATTCCATTTTTATACATAATATTTCTCTCCATGATCTACCTTCAAGTGGTTAAACTGATTCCTCAAGGAACCCACTCTGATACCAATTGTTGGATTACTGAGAGGGGTGGTGAATCAGTAATAGATCTTTTTAATTCTTTTAACCATAATATATAAGTGGTTTTTTATCTTTATGATCAATTTACCATTATCATTCACCAAGTGTAGAATAAATGAACCATGAACAATGAGAAATCATACACATACATAGTACACCAGTGTCTTATATGAGCAATAAAAAAACCATGAAATTATTTTTCTTATATGTCTTTAATAATTACATTCATTGGAAGAACCAACTTCCTTTTTTCTCCACTTGCAACTGGAAGGAGGCTCCAACCCCCCATATTTTTGGACTACAATGTGAGGGAAGCTCCAACTCCCCAATTCTCTGGCTACAACCAAAAGGAGGATACAACCCCCTATGTTCTCCAGCTACAACTAGATGATATATACAACCACCTATCCTTGCCCCATCTAACAACCCTAAAATATAAGTTCCAAATTTGAGCAACATGTCATTGTTACTGTCGACCTCTATTACTATCACTGCTAACCTTTGTCACTATCACTGATCCAAATATGCCATTTAACCAATTCTTCTTCAAACCTTTTTGCATATATGTGACTTGTATATACTACAACACACTGGTATCCTCGCTTCTCTTAACTGCAACTCGCAGATGTCTGTGACCTTCTTCACTGCAACTCATGGATTACTAGTAACACTCTTAGCTTCACTATTTTTCCTTTGTCAACTATCACTGCTGAAACTGATACTGGAACTCTTCACTATTGTCTTAGATCTGATCATACATGTCACATACCCTTATTCCAAAAGTATATATCATGAACCAAAGTCAAGAATTCCTCACCAACCAAGTGCCATACATAAATCATGAAACATTCATCAAATATAGGAAACCCTTACATCCATCATATAATAAACCCTAACTATAATGCAGCCTCAAACTATACCAATATCTTCACTAACACTCTTCAACCATGATGCGTCAAATATTCTCCAAAATCATAAGATGTACTATAACAAACTATATTATGGAGTGTGCCAAACATAACAAGCCAATACACCATAAATATACCACTGTAGATCTACCTCATACAACAATTCCCAACCAACCTACGAACCCTCAAGGGTACATGATTTATCTTCCATAATCAAACCCTAGGATATTATCAATAACCAACTACAACAAGTATATAAGATACCTTTTAATTTATGTAGAAGGTTTTTTTGTACCAGATCATTGTCACACCTTCCTATAGTCATTTCTCTACCTTGCATCTTGTCACTAGTGATAGATCATATATTCCTTTTCATCTTTGGAAACATATGTTCTCCTTATCTTCATTAATCCTGTGGGTATCCACGATTTTTCACTCTGGCCCGTGGATGTCCGCTCCCTTCTAGTACTTCAACCTGTGGATGTCTTTTGTAAAACCCTAGTTCAATACCCACAGTCTCTACCCTTCATACATGCAATTTTGTTGCTGCTTCAGACTCACTGCTACAGATTTGTCAATGATACATGCCCATAACAATTCACAAAATATATATTCAATGTGCTTAATAGGTGCTGATAGGAGACCCTTTCTCTCTTATTTATACTCTCCAAGTAGCTTCCTCAAGGGGTTACCTTCTAACTAACTTTACCCAACTTCCTTATTTTAGGGATAACCCACTTCTAACCACTTGTCCACTTACAACCACTTTATCCCCAAATAGTAAACTCATCACTTCTAGTTGCAACTAATTTATTTTTAATTATTTTATTTTTGCAACAACTTAACTCAAGATTAACTTCTAGTTACAACCACTTTGACTAGTAAATGTCTTCTAGGAGCTTCTATAATAAATTGAATTATTTGACCTTCTATGGGATTCTATATAACCCATGAGTGTTCTCTAACTTCACAAGGCTATAACCCTCTAACCGTGAGGAGTTATGTGACATTCCACATGTCACCGAAAATGGCATGAAATGTACTATCCATCTAGAATAGTATTACCTGCAAATAAACTAATATTCATACCTTTATACCTATAACAAAATTTATTCCCTTAAAAATATTGTTGGGGTTGCTAGAAATAAAGGGACGTGCTCATTTTTCCATAGACAATATAGCAATATTTCCACCCAACCATAGGCACAAATGTCAACCACGAGAACCTTAACCTTGACAAATAGAATAATTCTGGTAGTATACCAATAGCCAACCAGGGCTAGCGTACCTTTCTCCAAGGGTAGTGCACCAATAAATAATAAATAAAAAAGAAGCATAAATTCCAAACCATAACCAAGAGAAAGTCCAAACCATAACCAAGAGAAAGTCCAACCAAAACCAAAATTCTAGCTGCAACAATTGCATCTACACTCCCTCTCCAAAATTCTGCACCACTAGTCCTTATGTAGTTGTGAGAGTGAGAGTGACAAATGAGCTCTAACGCCCTCTATTTATACTACTCTATCTCACTTGACTGGGACAACTTCTCTTTCTGGCGACTAATAACTCAATATTAAATATTCTCTTGAGCAAACATGTCTGCTAGGGTTATTATCCAACATTTTAGAGTTTCTCTTGCTACCCGAAATATTCTAGTCTTGTCAAAGGTTACATGTGGAGGTTAATGCCTCTCACAACTACCATAATATCAAAAATCCCTCCTATATAAGGAGGTATTAAAGGTAATGGTCTTTAGAACAAACATACCATTAAACCAGTAGCATCATCATAGCCACACATGCTATCTCATGACCAGGTAGATCAAATCACGAGAAACATCATCACTATCAGTATCATATGGTAGCACCAACTGAATCATCTCTCAAAGAGATACTCCATCTGAGTAATCAGGCATGATGATGAATAATTTACTCACTCCATAGAGTCATGCAAGAACTACTCTTCTAATCTGGACATATTCCCTAAAAGAATAATTGTTCCAACATATGTTGGAATCCAGGCCATGGGCTACAAGGACTATTCTTCTAATATGGACATACATCCTATAACAATGATTTCCCTAGACTATTTTCCCTCCGACCACTACTGTGAACCCAGGGAAAATTTTTGTTTTGTACCAATCTCTCCACTCTAGTCACTACTGTGAACTCAGGAAGACATACCATTCTTATAATCTTCACATATATCCTAGAATAATAGTTGTCCATGGTGTATTAGAAATTTTTCAACCTAGACCATTATCCATAGGGAGAATGTCTGTCCACCAGTAATATTTCAACCTGGACCATCCTCCATAGGAAGGATCTCTGTCCACCATTAATCTGTCCTTCCTGGACCATTCTCCGCCTGGAGAATGCTTGTCCATCAGCACACTGATGATCCATCTAGATAGAAATCATCTCCAACACTAGTGTTATTCTCCATGGAAATCAGGAAAATGGAATTCAATAGAAAACAACTATGTCTATCCATATCAATACACAACTACTATCCATTGTTACACAACTGCACCTAGTAGCACATGAATACTAAGTAGTGACACATACTCACAACTAGTGGAACACATCCACCATAGTCACAACAATCATATCATATGATATCAACCTTAATAACAATATCATGATACAAAATGAGTCATATGGGCCATTCTTCCACTCACATATGTGACATATGGAAGAGAATCTGCCCTCAGAAAGTAAAATATCAACCATGGGATATTTGGACTATTCTTCCCAAGAATAAAAGTATAATTGTCCCAGATTTATGATCCTAGACCATTCACCTAACTAGGCCATTCCTCTAGAACTAATCATAGTGTGACCTAGAAAGAATGAGTCTTTCCTAGGTAATGCTTGTCCCTTATTGTTGAACCTAGATCATTCACCTAACTAGGCCATTCCTCTGGTACTAATCATAGTGCAACTTGGAGAGAATGAGTTTTCCCTAGGGAATGATTGTCTGGACCATTTCCTATGGAAATGAATGTCCTCCACTAGCCTCCAAAACAGACCATTCTTTGAAACTACTCACAACTATGAACTTCGAAAGAATGACTTCCTGGCAAGGAAGACCATTCTACTTGACCACTAGTTAGAGTGAGCGCCAAGAAGAATGATTGTCCTAGACCATTCCTCGACACTGTCCATAAGGGGAATCATTTTTTATGGTACATCATAAATCTATTGAACGATTTTCATTATGAAAATGAGTGTCTGATCTAGACCATTTTCCATCATAAATATTGGGCCAATTTTCAGACTAGAAGGTGACTGCCCAACCTGGAACATTTTCCGAACTGGAAAATGACTACCCAGAAATCAATAACATATCATTTATCCCTCCCAAACTCGGATTAAACTCTTCATTTTTCAATAAGGAATTCATCTCCATAAGCCCCAACTCGTCTCTTAAGTACGCAATCTTTTCATCTTGGACAAAGGCTTTACCAATCTGCTCATCTATGGAGATATACTGTAGAACCACTTCTCCCCTCTGGAATTTATCACATTGAATATAATGCTTGATATCAATGTGATTCAACCTATCATGGAACATTGGGTTCTCTGAAAGCTTCACATAGCTCTGATCATCACAATATATATCACAGTGGAATTCAACATGTGATCAGATAGTCCAAAAACCAATTTACGGAGCCACACTGCTTTTGTATAATCATCACAAACTGTAATATATGTTGGGCCCTTCGTTTTTGGTTTGAATTTGCACAAGGAGGACTATATTCCTAGTTTTGGTCAAACATGATTTGGCAAGATACATAAGAGATGGACAGTGGAGCAAGAAAAGAAACAAAAATCGGTTGTGAAAAGGGACAGCACAATGCCAACAAGGCAAAAGCAGTTACAATAGAACAAGAACAAGAAAGCATGTTGAGCCTGAAGCTAGAGGATTCCACTCAGCCTATATATATGAGATGCATATTATTGTAAAAGGGTTGTAAGTTGGATGTTATTGTTGGGGTTTGGATGTTATTGTTGGGTATGTTTGGGAGTAGTTGCTTGTCTGTAGGGTTTTTCCATAGATGGTATAGAGAACAAAAACAGACAAAAAGTTATGTGATTGTGAATTGTATACATTTTGGGGGAAAAGGGTAGTTAGAGCACTATGACATGATTCTGGATCCAGAAGATTGTAATAGAGTATTGATTGGTATCTCTGAGATTGTATCTGAGAAGCTTAGCTGATAATATAGAAAGAAGGACCTAAAATTTTGAAATTATTGTCATTCTGTATACATGCTTATGAATTGTCTCCTTACATTACTTATTTATGCTTGATAATATCAATATGTTGTCTCTATGTACAACTGATTTCACAACTTGAGTATATTTATTTCTTGTATGAATGTATTCAAATCTGGTCTGTGGTTAGTCTATCTTGCGCAGGATCATGGTGAATCTTGAAGACTCTAGAAACCCACCTAAGTATTCTCCTTGTGCTTTCCTATATCTCTATATTGGTTGCAATTAGGGTGATACTTATTCTCTTTGGAGGAGATGAAAATTCCAGTGCTCTAGATTACTCGATTCCTTTTGTTAGTAACCTGAGAAGGACCCTGATGCTACACATTATTTTAGTGACCCTGGTGATGTTTCTATAGCATGTGTTCAAGCTCCTAAAAGAACCTTTCTTCATGAGAAAAGTGATTGGATTCATATTCTTCAAAAACTTGTTAAGAAAGGACATTGTAGGCCAAGAATAAGATACAGTGCAACAATTCCTGATCGCTGCAGTCTGTCCTGAAACTACCTTGCGGCATTTTCATAGGCTATCCTATAGCTAGGGTGCGACGGTGTTGAAAAATTGAGAAAAGGTCAAAGTTCATGAAGGTTCTAGAAGGGAATCTTCTAGAATGTGAGGTGGCATCCATATGGTTGGGATCCTAATCACTCCTCTGATTTGGTGGGATCATCCTAATCTCTTTAACCATCTCTCTTTCTCCTATATTTTAGAATGGGTTTCTCATGGAAAAGGTTAAGCAAACAAGTAAGAAACGAATTAATGAAAGAATAGGCTAAGAATTGTGTGAGGGATTCTATTTCAATTGATGCTTGAGGTATTCATTGGTCCATCAAGTTATTGTGGATCTTCTTCATGCAAGTTTGGAGCAAGTGTGTGTGTTGGAGAAAAGGGCCACTGATAGGGAACCTTGCAACATCAAGGTTGTTGGTTGTATCTTCCACTTTTACTTAATATAATACAGTGGCATGTTTCTTTCCCATAAAATCACTCTCATTTTATTACATGAATCCTTGATAACATGTGTAAGTTTTCATTGAATATACTATTGTTGATTTCACTTTGGTTGGTTTGTGTTTCATTGCAGATCCAATATCACAAGAGCACCGGAGTGGAGCAGGGACAACAAAGACAGAAGGAAGTGATATTTAAAGGTATGTCACTCATCTCTTGTTTGATAGTAAATTCAATTATTAAAGATTAGGGAAAGTGTCATGTCTTGTCTTGTTTTTTTCTAGATCTATGTGGATCTAGGGATATCAGTTTATGTACGTATTCACCGATTTATCCAATAACTGTATTTCTTTATGCTTGATAAGATCAATATGTTTTCTTTATGTAGAACTGCTTTCATAAATTGAGCATATTTATTTCTAGTATGAACTTATTCAGATATGGTCTATGGTTAGTCTATCTTACACAAGATCATGGTGAATCATGAAGATTCTAGAAACCCACCTAAGTATTCTCCCTTCCCTTTCCTATCTCTCTATCTTGGTTGCACTTCGGGTGAGACTTCTTCTCTTTGGAGGAGATGAAAATTCCAGTGCTCCAGACTACTCAGTGCCTTTTGTTAGTAACCTGAGAAGGACCCTGGTCTGATTAATTCTACGACAACAAAATGGTTTTGTTGCTGGGACCTATGTTAAAAGGGAACCTGTAGGGAGAATGTTTCCACAGATTCACATATATGATATTCACCAGTGATGGGGGAGAAATTGTGACACCTTCACATGGAAATAAGAAGAGATGGGAGGAATATCTATGAAAGATACATGGGAGGTTGTCTTTTTCTCAGAAAGATTGAGCAACCAGTACGAGATATTAAGGGTTAAGTTCCCATAATTTGTTTTCCAATGGATAGATAGGCTCCAATAAGCTACGAAATTCGAAGAACGAGTCAAGAAGAAATATGCTTGGGATACAAAAAAGATCACAACCCTTCATTGGCTGGATCATATGGTAACGCGAGTGATTGATTTATGGGTCAATACCACATTAAAATGATACATTATCGAGTTTGCAGCTAGGAATCACCAATTTTTTTCATGAGCATAAGTGGATTTCAAGAAACACGCAAGGGGAAGATTATTGAGAGAAATCCCCCTGTGGATTAACGTTTTCTTGATGGAGGAGGGGATGTTGACTATCTCCCCAACTAATATGGCAACATAAACACCCTCTCTTAGGGTGGGGTGAGTTTAGGGTGGAGTCTTGGCCTGAGAGAGGGGAGAGGGTTCTTTGACAACCGGGGGAGAAGTAAGAAATGGACTCAAGAGATGAGCGAGCCTTGAAAAGATCTTCCATAGTTGAGAAGTGGTGGCGCAGTAAGATAAAGAAAGAAATAAAACAGTCCGAGAAGTTGTGGAAATAAGTTAGACTAGGAGAAGTCGAGGAAAGAAAGATGGAAGACAAGTGTTGGCCCTTGATCAAGTTTTGAGGAAATTTTGGTCGTGTTTGACCGCTTTTGGGACTTCGATAGGATGGTCGAATATGGAGCGCCCAGGCAGAGCTGAGATCGCAGGATCTCACTCATTTTGCGGGCTTGTGGAACCAACAAAGGCTTTACTAAGGTTTATGTAATGGGTTATGGGATGTCGACCCATGAGTTTTCCCATGTTTAGGCCTTTCTGTAAAAGTATATATATGAAGGAATGTAATGTAGAAACTACTAGTTACCGATTGGCTTAGTGCAAGAGGTTGTAAGTTTCTTTGTGCAAAAAAATTGTGTAAAGTAAGGCTCTGTGCTAGTATGGAGTTGGCTCTATGCCTTGACCTGATTTTGGGAAGGAGGATTTGGTGCACAGGGCGTAGATATCCTATCCTCTACGGAGTTTGTCTCTGTGGCTTTGTGCACAGGAGTAGATGAATGTAAGAAGATTGAAGACTAATAAAGAAGAAGAAGAAGTTGGTGGACGTAGCCCCACACTGGGGTGAATGACGTATATCTTGTGTCTTGATATACTTTGTGAGATGTTGTTTATATATTTAGTTGCTTAGCGTTGTTGTTATAATGTATGTTCAACGCATTTGATGTTATTTTTTAGTGCTTGATGGTATTAAATATAAATGAATGCTAGATCCAAGATGACGCTATGTGCTAAGTGATTGGAAGTGGTTGATATTTATTATTACTCCGTTGTTCTATAATAAGGGTTTAATTTACGATGTGAATGAGATTTAAGAAACTAATGCATATTGTTGTTTAAGTACTCTGTTAAGTATTGTAATCACATATCTGTGTCCTAGCCTAGTTTTAGACACCTGATTGCTTCAACCCCCCCTGCCTCTACCTCGGGTGAGACTTTATCTTCTTTGTAGGTGTTGTCGAAAGGGATGGTAGTTAGGGTTTTGTTGGTGCATTTTTGAAGCATTGAACCCTGGTTCTGCCCCTGTGCCAACAAATGGTTCTATTTCTGGGACCTAAAACTATGATTGCTAGGAACTGAAGAAAACATAAATCTTTGTGCGTAGATCTTTTGCTGTAGTGAGAAGTATTCTACTTGACTTGCAAATCTCTATGCTAAGAAAGAAACTAGATCTAAATAAAAGAGGTAAGATCTTAAATCTTTGTGCTCTGGTAAGGGTAAGATAAGTGAAAATATTTGCTTCGAAAGTATGAATCAAGGTATGTTTGATAGATTTTTTCCTAGCCTGAATGTTATGGAACAATTAGAAGAAAGAGTTGATCTGAATAAATTTGATAGAAATAGAGAAAAATATGTTATTTCTATGCACAAAAAGAATTGTTGGACTAATAAGTGGATGCAGGAACCTAGAAAGAATTTTTGTAGATTGCAAGTCCAACACTGTGATCCCAATGCACAGTACAGGAGAGGCTGTGGATCATTTAAAAGAAAGAGAGGATTGACACTATGTTATAATTGCAGAAGATTCAAACATATTGCTAATGAATTCCTTGGTATAGGTCTTATTTGTCTTTTTTGTAAAGCTATTGGTCATAAGGTTGAGGATTGTCCAAGCATGATTGCTAAAGTTGAAAATATGAACATGAGACAAGAAAACTCTGAAGAAAGCCAAGAGGATAAGAGCATGTTGGGGAATCATAAAGAGAAAGAATCAGAGAAAGCTTAGACTATGTTAGTGTAGTTAAAAGAAGTAATGGAGGACCACAAGGATGTTAGTTTGTCAGAGTTATTGAAAGAAAAACCACACATAGTTACAAGGATAGAAGACTTCAACATAGAATGTGTATTGGATGAAGAAACACATCTGAATATTATGCCAGAAAGTACTTGGGAAATTTTGGGAAAGCATGCTATGATACCTTCATTTTGAAGGATAAACTTGTTTAAGGGAAAGATGATAACCTTCTGTGGAAGAGTTACTAATATACCTATGATTTCCCATGAAACATCGACAACAGATGACTTTGAAGGTATTAGGTTTGTTGAGAAAAAAAACCCTTTTCCACTTTTATTAGGAAAGACTTGTATTGAGAAGGATAAAATCAGAAGGAAAACAGAGAAGGAAGCTACAGAACAAAAAAAACAAGAACTAAGGGACTTCATAGCCAGAAAAATAGAGGGACTATTAGAAGAACAAGAGGATAAGTCGAAGCAACAAAGGACCAAAGAATTAGTTGTCAAAGTGGAAAAAACACAGGAAGGCTTAAAGAACCTATCCATGCAAGAAAGAAGTATAGCCACCCCAGAAATAGTAAGAGAAGGGATATTAACCGCAAAATCTGTAAGAGTGCATCAACAGTGAAAAGTTCTTTCACCAGGAGAGAATAAGAATACAAATGGGAAGAGGATTCTAGAAATTATTAGAGAAGCTCAGATCAATGGAAAGAAGGCTAGGAAGCTCAATAGGAAGAAAGCTAAGTTGCAGGAAGCTACAAAAAATAGAAGGAAGACTTTGCAGGAGGCAGATATGTAGAACTTGAACCTCACCGAAATAGCAGAACCACACAGAATGGGACTTCGCCACGACGAAGCAATATGACCATTTTAGGTGCCCTGATCGTTAGAATAATTCCCCAGAACAGCTAGAATCACAGTTATTAACAGAAAGACCGTCATTGAACTGTTGGGACCTCTCCATAACGGATGGATTCACATTGATGGACACATTCCTGCCCATTGGAGGAATCTATTACGATTCTTTCTTATTTAACCCATCGGACACTGCATCGGGACCACTTTTTCCTACCCGTGAATATCCAAGCTAACAGTGAATCCATTGTTTCACACTATGCTTTCTAGACCTCGCCATCTATTTGATTACCTTGCTTGTCCGTTCGCCTACTCGATATATTTGGTTACAAGTGTGAATGTCGGGTGAACATAGAACATTAGAGAAGTCTGTTTGAGGATATTCTCGTGGATCTCATGGCTGAAAGAGTTATGTCTGTAAGAATACAAGAATCATCGATTGGAGGATTGAAAGCATCCCCATCGACTGGAAGTTGTTCTAGTCAGAACTCTATTGAGAAGTGAAGCAAGCACCACGATGATCTAGCTAATGTGAAGCATATCCCAATAGTCTTGCCAGAATACATATCACCTTTGGCTGGAGTGGTTAGTTGAGACAGTATCCCACACAACTTTGAGTATACATTGATCATATCATACATCCCGAAGGGGATACGCATAGTTGGATCCTAGTTAGGACACATTCCAGCTCTGAAGAACAATGATTTTGACCTCGACGATAGGAAGAACTATGTGATGCTTGCGCCGCACAGGTATTTGATGAAGATGACTAGGAAGAAGCTGCACATAGTCTCCCAATGATGGATAAAGAAGCTCGTGTAGTCCACGATATTGAATATAATTAGATTCCTCACTTTGGATGACATCAGGAGGTTAACACTTGTGTTAAAATCCTCTTGTCTTGCTACCACAGAGGATATCTATGGCTCGAGATGCATGTTGTTGTGGATCTAACGTTGATCCACCTTATCACAGGACTGAGCATGAAAGGACCGGACCCTTAGTAGTTCTACCCATGGAAGACTTCAGATGTCTCTCTGGCACAACACATAAAGGAGGATTGTGGCGATGTAGAAAAGGGAAAGTGAGGGTATAAGGTATCCTCCATCCAAGATGGCGCATTACACCTATCTTGTTAGCTTATAGCTGAAAATCTCATTAGAAAGAACCATCCGACACAGGTCACTGGATTCGTAGTAGACCTCGCAGGGAAGTGTGTAGAGGGGATGCAAATGAATTGGGCGAGTTACCTCATCAACGAGCTGGAGAAGGACTTCCACGAAGCACAGGATCAAGGATATGAATTGCACTTCATTTGGCTACTGGTATTGATCTTATTTGTCACTTGGCAGATGCTAGAAGGAGCGACATTTCTAGAAGTTGAACCATCGGAGTCATTGACTGGAAGGTTGTCCACCTTGTGGTATACAAATGATATATTGAAGCAGTGGTAGTTCAACATTGTCTTCAATGCTTATTACCAGCAGCTCAAGCATGCTATTGAGGCATATCCATGAATGACCCCAAACACATTGCATCGATACAGACCGCTAGCAAAGTTCCACACATATCAACACTTTATCTACATCACCACGCGCAGGGATGAGAGTAAGGAGGAATTGCAATCCTATTATAAGCTGGCCGACGAAGATATGGGGGAGATCACCAAAGATTGGCCAGCAGAGTTCCTCGTACCAGTTGAGGATGCAAAATTCTATGACCTCGACATCATTAGAAGTCCCTTGGTCACCCAGGTCGAACATGATGGATAGACTAGCGCGAAGAAAAAGAAGAAAAAGAAGAAAAAGGAGGAAGTGCAAAACATAGAAAATGATGATGAGGACAATGCCTCAGAGGAAAGTAGGCCTGACTCACCTGGAAGATGAGGAGGAGATGAAGTAAACCAAGAAGGAGGGGAAGAAGGAGAAAACCAAGACAAAGGAGAAGTTACACCGTCGAAGGATCCCCCTACTAAGGCCGAAACATCGAAGAAAAGGAAGGTTTCTTTGTAGAAACCCTTGGAAAGAAAGAAGACACATGCCAATAACCCTCAGTCAAATAATGTTCTCATAGTGGATGATGTCGATATCATCATCGCAGCCATGGAGGATTCTTTAGAGGATATCTTGCAAATACATGGAGGAAAGCAAGAAACATTGTATGAAAGAATAGAAAAGGAGCTGAAGGAGATACAACAAGCCATCCATTCGCGTCGTGCAGTACCTATTGTGCCTTCTTCATTGAAGATTGTAGAATTAGGGGATGATCCCACCCATTTACGAATATTAGAAGATGCAAAAGAGGCTCAACTTCAGTGAGTCCAAGAAGAAAAGGAACATGCTATAGAGGCCTCGAATAAATAAAAGGAGGAGATCTTAGAGAAACTTTGAGTTGCACAGAAGGATAAAGATGAAATTTGGGCAAAGTTCGAGCAGAACAATGCAAAGATACAAGAAGAAAAAAACCATTTTCTTGTATAGCAGACTGCGGTCAAAGAAGCGGTAACTAAAGAAATTCACTCTGTTTCAGGATTGGCATAGGAGGAACCAGAGTCAACTGAGATGTAAGTAGGGAATCTCGCCGAAGCCATTCAACAGTTGGAAGAATGGATAACAGAGTTATATCTCCAAGCAGTGTCGAGCACTCCATAAGAAGTGTGTGACCAAAGGGAGGAAGCTGCCAGGAACGTAGTAGAAAGAATCAGGGAACTTGTCTCAGATTGTAAGAAATTGAGTGATCGAAGTGCACAGACCTATGATCTCCTTGCAAAATATCTGGAGTTGAGGAAAATGGAAGCACAACTCCAAGAGGCATAGAAGAAGGCATCCACTGTGCAAGCATATATGAAGCTTCTTAATACAGTCGAGAGGATGAAAAGATCACAGGAACAACGCATAGTCCAACAACATTACTACCATCCAGAGTAGAGTCATTGAAGTTACACAAAGATTATAGCCGGTGCAGGATGAAGGCTGTATGATTTTTGAAGAGATTGAAGGACAAGGCTCGCAGCTGGATCAAATGGTTACGACAGTGGAACAACACCTGGAAGGGATTGCTGCAGAAAAACTGATTCAGAAGTTCTTCGAGCAGGAGGCTCTAGTGAAGCAACAAGTCGAGGTAGCTCGAGGTAAGCTCAAGGCCTTTGAAGGTGCATTGCCTAGATCTGAGTGACTCTAGATGAGTTACATGTGACTGTTGGGGGCATGTTATCCCTTGACCAAGTTTTGAGGAAATATTGGTTGTGTTTGATCACTTTTAGGACTTCGAAATGTTGGTCGAAGATGGAGCACCCAGGAGGAGTTGATATCATGGGATATCAGTCATTTCGTGGGATTTTGGACCCAACAAAGGCTTTACTAGGGTTTGTGTAAAGGGTTGTGGGATTTCATCCCATGGGTTTACCCATGTTTAGGCCTTTTTGTAAAAGTATATATATGAAGGAATGTAATGTAGAAACTATGAGTTACTGATTGGATTAGTGCATGACTAGTTAGTTTAGTGCAAGAGGTTGTAAGTTTCTTGTTGCAGACAGACTGTGTAAAGTAAGGCTCTATGCTAGTAAAGAGTTGGCTCTGTGCCTTGACCTAATTTTAGGAAGGAGGATCTGGTGCGCAGTGCGCAAATCTCCTGTCCTCTACGGATTTTGGCTCTATGGATTTGTGCACAGGAGCAGATGAATGTAAGAATACTAAATACTAATAAATAAGAAGAAGAAGTTGGTGGACGTAGCCCCACACTGGGGTGAACCATGTATATCATGTGTATTGATATTCTTTTTGCAATGTTATTTATATATTTATCTTCTTAGTGCTATTGTTATAATGTATGTTGAACACATCTAATGTCATTGTTTAGTGCTTGATGGTATTAAATATAAATGAATTCTAGGTCCAAGATGATGCTATGTGCTAAGTGATTGGAAGTGGTTGATCTATATTATTACTGCGTTGTTCTGTAATAAGGGTTTAATCTGCGATGTGAATGAGATTCAAGAAACTAATGCATATTGTTGTTGAAGTGCTCTATTAAATATTGTAATCAAATATCTATGTCCCAGCCTGGTTGTAGACACCTGAGTCTTACAACCCCCCTACCTCTACCTCGAGTGAGACTTCATCTGCTTCGCAGGTGTTGCCGAAAGGGTTGATAATTAGGGTTTTGTTGGTGTGTTTTTGAAGCGTTGAACCCTAGGCATGCCCCTGTTCCAACAATAGGAAAGACGAGCCATTCAAAGATTAAGTGAGAGAGAAGCGTATAGAGAAAGAAGTTCCCAAGAGGGTGGGCAAGAAAAAGAAGTGTAGAAGCACGGGAAAATGAATTCGACATGGATCTTGAAGAAGAAAGAGAAGATTCAGACATGATGTCAGGATGCCAGGACATATTGAGAATACAATTGAAGATACTGCTCCAAAGGATGAGAAAGAGACCCCCTAGATCAAAGAAACTAGCCTCGAAGCCAATGGCACCAACCCCGAATCACCCATACCCCAAGTGTCTTCTATAAAAGTAGTAAATTATATACTAACTTATTATTCTATTCCCATTCCATTACAAGAAGTTAGTCAACCACAACCAATAAGCGCAAATACTGGGAGGATATTGGGATCCCCTGGTAAATCACAACCAAGACTGCTAGGTTTTATATTGGTAGGAGAAGTAAATCAACGATGGCTAGTAACACCGGAGCTTCGATTGCTCGATATCCAGAATTATGTGGTAAGGGAGATGAGGATGTGGAGCAACATTGGTTCTTATGCAAAGTGATCTGGAGGTCTAGAGGGACTCTGGATGTGAATAAATTGGTTGAGTTCCAGACTACTTTAAGAGGCCATGCTCTCAAACGGTACATGAAGTCCATTGATCCAGGAGTACTAGGAATGCAAGGTCAAGCATTCACACTTGACTAGGTACGAACAAATTTCATAGAGAAATTTAAGCTACCTCAGTCAGAACAACAAGCTCTATCTGAGTTGTGCGAGATTCAGCAAAGGAAAGGTGAATCATCTTGGGAACCATAAGTTCAAATATGATATAGGGAGGTTAGTGCATCTGATCCATGAAGAACATCAAAGAGAATGGTATATCCAGGGATTTCTACCTCTGACATGGGTTCCATTAGTGTAACAACGGATAGCCACTTTGACAGATGCCTTGGAACAATCGATGAATATTGAAGCCATGGAAGGATATCCAGGGAGCCTGAGAGTGAACAAACCCCCAGTAGACACAAATTTGGAAAAAATACAATTTAAAATATCAACACTTACAGAGAAGATTCAAGAAATGATGATACCCAAACCAGGACGACTACAAGTCTAGTGTACCGGATGTTACACATAAGGACATCTGGTGAATGAATGTCCATGAATGAGGGGAATGAGACCCCCTTAGAATCTAATGGGACCCTCACCAGGATCCACGGGAGGAGTTGTGGAAGTATCTGTGAATTTACCATTCCATACCCCAAGCCCATATCATTCTTTTCCAAGTAATCAAGCAACGCCATTAGTTGAGTATTACAAAATATTCTAAATCCATGAGCATGGGCCGATACAATGACCCATTATTTAGAAGTATTCAACAGTACCAAGTATTGTGCATTGTGAGTTATGTGCATCTACCACACATGATACAAATCAATTTAGAGCATTGGATGCACTTGCGGACAGACTAGATCAAACATCATTCAGGGTGAATGAAACCCCTCAGGGACCGGAAAGAGGTCGAGGAAGTGGAGCTGGAGGAGACTTCAGAGGAGGAAGAACTAGGGGAAGAGGACCAAGTAGTTGTTACAACTATGATGAGCTAGGCCACATGGCTAGAGATTGTGCTCACCCAAGGCGACCATGGTGGTCTCACTGCAGAACGAATGGGCATGCAACTGAAGAATTCCCAGAACTAATTGAAAAATGGGAAGATCAGGTATGTCAACGAGGAACTAATATCATTATTTTAGAGATAAAGAGAGTTATTAGAGGACAACTTCCCAACCTTAACATCATTACTCGAGGAGGGGAAAAGACCGATGCAAATGTTGATAATTTAGCTCATATCCATAAAGCAACGCCTAAAGAGGATAGGTATGATCCTATGAAAGATAAGCTATTATTTAAAAATTCCATAGAAGTATTTCATAATATCCATGGCCCTAAGATGCAAGAAAACCCCCCTTAGACTATCATTTACCCTAGAATTGTGCAAGTCCCTACTTTACCCCCTGTGCCGAAGAACCCTGTAGTCCCGATGAGACAACCCATGAAACCACAAAATGTAGTTGAGCTTTGGTTTCAATTATTTTTTGATATTCTTGGGAATGACTAGTTGAAAGAGAAGTTGCACAATGGACTGTACCTAGTTCCAGGGAATGAAGAATCTCGAAAAATGAGAATAAGGACTAATCTTCCTGAGAAGAATACTCAGAGAGTGCAGAGGAGGAAAGTACGGACTGTAAAAGAGTTTAGATTAGCATCCCAACTAGATGAATTTGAGATTATAGATCTAGGGCATGATGTTAATATACTACATAAAAAGACTTGGGAAGCTTTAGGAAAACTGCAGTTGACATATTCCCCAATCCAGCTAAGAATGGCCAATCAATATTGTATTTTTCCAATAAAATACTAGAGAATGTGGAAATAGATGTTGCGAGAGTGAATCATGTAGCTGATTTTGGGGTGATCGAAATCATGGGGGATAAGGACCCTTATCCTTCACTACTTGGTATTGATTTGGATTACGACAACTATGCGATGATTGACTTAAAGAAAGACACCATGAAATTTTAGGTATACGGAATAAAAGTAGTTCAACCCTTGGATTCATATGTAATACCTCGATATATAGAGCCAACGTAAAACAATATGGAAGGAGAGGACTTGGATCAGTTGTACATTGTAATAGTAGGATCGAGATAAGACTACATAAATCCTACTGCCGATGGATCAGTAAGTTGTAGGAGCATACAATCAGCGGACGAAGATTCAGAACTGGCATTTGACAGTTGGAAGTAATGTACATACGAAATATTTTCAAGAAGATGCACAACTGTTAGAGCAATTAGATGGGTTGGAACCGAGGTCATAGAACACTCGATATATGATGGTACCTTAGAACTTGACAGTTTTTTTGTCATCATGGAAGAAATGATAGCGGAGGATCAAATGATCTCAGTGTTGGACTTATCCCTCCAGGACACCCCTGCTAGATGGTGGACTAATCACAAATCCTTAGTTGAGAACTGGGATGATGTGAAGAAAACTATTCAATATAGATTTCAAGATAAGGTGTAGCTGGAATTAGAGATGCGGATGGATTTCCAAGTTGCGCAACTATGCAATGGATAGTCTGATCCTAAAGCACATATTGAACAATGCGTGAGACAATGGAAAGTTGAAAAAATACCATCTCACTTGTGGGTTCTAGTATTTCCCCATTCACTAGGTCCAATTCCAAAATCTTGGTACATGCATGAAGAGACTAGAAGACGGATCAACAACTGGAAAACGTTGGTAGATCAATTTTGTAAGGACGTCTCGTTTACAAGTAAGTACCCTGATCTTAAAGTATTTTTGCAAAGAATTAAATCATTCCTTTTTACAGATACCGAGGAATGGAAATCATACATAGTGGTACATGAAAATCACAGACAATCACTCTAGTCTAACCTTAACCTCAACTTAGAAAAGAGACCTATAGAATGCTATAATATTGAGAAGGATTTGGAAAACAAAGATGATTTAGAAGAATTGAGAAACTTAGCCATTAAGGTAACATAAGGAAGTGGATAAATCCATAACATTATACCTAGTCAGAGTGATGGTTCTTGTAATTATCCATTGAAGTTGCGTAAAGTCAATATAGGGACCACGGAGAAATCTAAGATAGCTATGGTAGGAGATTACTGGGATGAAACAACTAGCTAAGAAATACATAGCTTGTTGCGGGAGTATGCGGACTTGTTCCCAAAGTCATTTTCAGAGATAAAAGGGATTAAAGGAGCTATTAGAGAGATGGAAATTGAACTAAAATCAGGATCGAATCCTATAAGGCATAGACCATATCACCTTAACCCTAGAGTGAAAGAGAAAGTCAAGAATGAAATAGACAAGATGTTGGAAGTTCAACTTATTTTTGCAGTGGAAGAAGAAGAATGGGTTAGCCCAATAGTCATCCAGAGAAAGAAAGGCACAAAGGAAATTAGGGTCTGTTAGCCTACATAAGCCTTAATTCTTCCTATGTTCATGACCCTTTCCCAACACCTTTTACTGATGAGGTCCTAGAATAGGTTGCGGGGAAAGAATCTTACTCATTTACAAATGGATTTTTGGGGTATCACCAAGTAAGGATTGTTGAAGAATACAAAAAGAAGACCAAATTCATAACATAATGGGGGTCATTTTCATACAATGTGATGCCATTCGGCCTAAAGAACGCCCCTACAGTATTTTCTCGAATTGTAATAGCAACTTTCCGAGAATTTATTCACAATTTTATAGAATTTTATATGGATTATTGGACGATATACAGTCTTCTCAAGGAAAATTTAGCGCTACTACGTCTGATGTTTGATAGATGTAGAGAATTTAAGATATCGTTGAACCTCATAAAGTGTATCTTCTGCGTGCCACATGGAAATTTGTTAGGCCACATAGTATGTCGAGAAGGAGTACTGGTAGACCCAGCCAAAGTTACGATTATTGTGAATATGCTTCCACCCATGAGCACTAAGAAGTTGCACTCCACGCTGGGGCACACATGGTACTATCGTAGGTATATCATAATATATGAAAACATTACTGCAGCTCTGGAGAATATACTAAAGAATTCAGAATTGTTCCAGTGGACCCCGGAGTGTGATAAAGCATTCGATATCCTGAAGAAAAAGCTCAACACAACACCTATTATGATATTTCCAAACTAGGAAAACGAGTTACATGTGCACTTTGACACATCAGGTATTTCCTTGGGAGACATCTTAGCACAACCAGGAGACAAAGCCATGGATCATCCTATCTATTTTTCTAGCAGGAAGTTGTCGCAAGCCGAGGACAACTATACAACCACAAAAAGGGAGGGTTTAGCTATGATTTACTCTCTGCAGAAGTTTAGACATTATTTGTTAGGCTCTCATTTTAAGTTCTTTACTGATCATTCTACGTTAAAATATTTAGTTAACAAGCCTATTCTGGATGGAAGAATTTGTCGATGGTTTTTATTGTTTCAGGAATTTTCATTTGAGGTGATCATTAAACCTGGAAGATGAAACGTAGGGCCTGATCACCTATCTAGATTAGAGTCAGGAGAAAGTGGTAGAGCAGTCGATGATTAGCTCCCAGATGCAAACCTGTTCCAGGTTGAGGCCCTACCATAATACCTAGAAGACATAACAATCTTCTTAAGTATAGGGGCCTGCCTAGAAACGTACTCTGCAACTCAGAAACGTCATATGGTGGTTAGGGTAGCAGACTATCAATTCATTTCAAGGCACTTGTATAATTAGGGCCTAGATAGTATCCTCAGGAGATGTGTCTTAGATCATGAAAGACAAGACATGTTGTGGGAGTGCCACAGTTGATTTCTGGAGGCCATGGTGGAGGAAAGGCCACTGTGCAGAAGGTCCTCCAGCTGGATTATGGTGGGCCATGCTCTTCAAGGATGAAAATTCATATCCTAGATATTACGACGTTTTTCAAAGAGTGGGTAAGCCATTACAACGAGATGAATTTCCTCTTTAGCTAGTTCGAGCTCTACAAGCATTTGAGAAATGGATGGTTGAATTAATTAGGTAGATGAACCCCACATATAACCATTCATAGGCCAGTTATATTATTACCACAACTGATTACCTTACATGTTGGGTTGAGGCAGCAGTTGTCTAGGATTGTTCGACCGATACAGCTGGTAGGTTCATTTTTTAAAATATTATCACTCATTTTGGATGTCGTAGTAGCCTAATGAGTGATCAAGGTGGTCATTTTATTAGTAGTACAATAGAAAATCTTACAACATAGTTCTTGATTCAACATCATAAAAGTATCCCCTACCATCTGCAAGACAATGGAACAATAGAGGCATTTAACAAGATCCTGGAGAGAGGATTAACGACGGCTTGTTGTGCAAACAAGGAGGATTGGGATGATAGAGTCCCAATAGTTTTATGGGATAACATGACAACCACAAATAAACTCCACATGTATACTCCATTCCATCTAGTCTATGGGAAAGAGGTTTTGGTACGTGCATAATTCATTACTTTGATTTTATATATTGTACAGATTACACACATGTCAGAGGATGAATTAGTTGCACAGAGGAATATGGAATTACAAGAACTTGAAGAGACCAGGCTTTTAGAAGACTTCCATAAATCAGTTGAGAAAGAAAGGAAGAAAGATTGGCTTTATAGACACATTAAGACCAAAGAATTTGCACAAGGAGACAATGTAATATCCCCAAGGATGAGCCCTGTTGTAATCATGTTTATGAATTGTAAATCATGTTTTTTAGTCTAGTGAGCCGAGTATTGATAAGCTGGTAAGGCTTATGAATTTTTTAGGATGGAGAGCCTAATTGTTAAGGCCAAGAGCCTATTTTTGTATATGTAATTATCCAAAATGTTAATAAAAATATGAACACCGTTGTGTGCAGACCGACCATGATGAATGAGTGATGGGGGACTAAGCTTCCACAGAGTGGGTAAGGGAATGGGGGTTGAAAGGTGGAAAGAAAGGCTAAGTGTTGGGCCTAGGGTGGACAATTTTGAGTGTTGTCCTAAGTGCCTGGAGAGGAACACATGCTGATGGAGCATATGCAGCTTCATGGGTGACATGTGTCGGCCCAGGCACATGCAGTTAAATGCTGTAGAAGTCAACCATTGAGGGGGTTTTCTCCTCATTCTATCATCCTCTACCTGAGTTCGCGGGGATCTGGGCCGTCTGAACCATTTTGCTTATGCGTCTACCTCTGCATACCCGCACACAGTGAAGGAAACCCTCATGGGAAGATTGTTCACTATTCATTTTCCCATCCTCCATGAATTCTGTTGAGATCTGGGATCGACCTTTGCATAACCTTACGCATCTCTAAAAATAGAAAACCATGAAGCCGACCTATGTTGTTTTATTGTGAAGACAAAACATCTTGGATATGGACTGAACCATGTTCTGTCTTAGTGTGGTCGGTTTCCATTTTTGGATGTCCATACCCAAATTCATGTTGCTGTTGTCACCCGTGAGTTAACCGAATTGCTATTGTTGTTGTTGTTATCCCCACCTTCAGAGAATTGAAGTGGAAGCTGGTGGAAGATTCAGGTGGTTAGGGCCGTGGTTGAAGAGGCAGGCTGTCAGGCCTGTGAGAAGCTCTTTCCATGTGAAGGAGTCTGTTGGGAAGTGGTTTTCTCCTAGAGAGAGTCCAACACCAGCTATGGAACTCTGAGACTTCCTGATCCAGCCTATTGTCGAGGCCCAGAGAGGGAGGTGAAGCACTGATGGACTTTTCTTATGAAGGTGTATACTCTCAGGCGGAACAAACATGTGGGGAATGAGAGTTCATGAGTAGTGGGTGTAAGAAGGTATCCTGGGAAGAATCATTCCATTTGTTTTGTGTAGTTTCCCTATAACCTTAGCCTAGTTTAGGATTCCCTTACGTTGGGTGGATCTTGGTCCCATCTCGGGGGTGACCCACTGCTGAGAGTGATGAACAACGTGGTCTAAGGATGGGAGGTTTGTGGAAGGTCTGGACATGGTAGGTGGAGTTACTACAACTTCAAAGATAAGTATTAATGTTGTACTTAATTTATATGTGATGTCAGTCTGTGATACTTACTATATTATCATGCATTTCGTTGTGATGATGCTTACTATTGATTTCATTAATTATGTATGATGGAAGTAATTATATGTTACTCTATTAAGACATTTAACTTTATTTAAATGCATATTACATGAGTATGAGAATGTTGTTCCATGTAGTAGCGTTTGCCTGACTAGTGGGCTGACGGCCGGGGACGTTACAATATGGTATCAGAGAATGGTTTACAACACTGAACCTGAATGGGCTAGATAAGTGGTCATTGGACCCAAATTTCAGGTGGGAATCATGTTTGGAAGAACCAGTTTTTGGACCTTTGAATTTTCCTGAGTGCCAAGGAGTCACTTGGCTATGTTACAAAGCTCAGGAAGTGTAGCGGTATTATAAAACCTGCAGCTGGTGTGGTATATGGCCATAGGGAGAGAGAGAGATCAATGCATGAAGTGTTGGATAAACTGTATCTGATTGGGAGGAAAGGCGATACCTTAAGACTGTTAGATCCAGATAAAGTGCCGGAAGGATATCCGAGAAGCCTTTTAGGAATTTGACTGTTGGGAAAAAGAGGGGAGCGTTGAGACACAGAACCCCGAAAATCCGAGAACATCTACACCATAGATCTAGGAGGAGGGCTCAACCATTATATCTTGTGGAGTCACACTCGATTTAGTCGCGAGAACCTTTCAAATTTCACAAAGTCAGGAGATGGGAAGTGAGGAGAGGTGAACACCTCTGAAACCCGAAACCAAGAAATCCCGAAATGATCTACACCATAGATCATAGGAGAGGAGCTTGACCATTGGATCAAGTAGATGAATAGATCTTAATTTCATAATTTTGGCAAACAGAAGTTCAAAATGTGTGGATGTATGAACTCCCGATGCCCGAAACTTTGAAACTAAAATTGAAAGTGGTGGGACCCTATGACGTCGCCAAAAATGATGTGGACCTTATTAATGACACCATGTGCCACTAACTTGGTTGGCGATAGCTATGTTGTGGGCCTAGGGGGAGATAGGTCAGAAGTTCGTGAGTCAGGAGTTGGAGAGGGAAGCGAGTGCGAGAACCTCCGGGACCAAATCCCCGAAACCTCGAAATCTCGAAATCCAAAGTTTCGTTTGGAGAGCCTTGTAGCACCTAACCGTTTAGAATTTGATCATGGCCCGTGGACGCATAGGTTGGGGACTAAGAAAATGGGGGCTATCACCCAAAAATTGCAGAGCCAAACAAATCTCAGAAAATTCGTGGAATCAAAACGTTTTCGTATTCGTGTTGGTTTATGAATGCTGAAGTTTTATTAAGGGTTTAAGGCCTGACAAATTTTGGTTGACTGCACGTTGTGTGTGCAGAGTTCAATGAGTGTCAGGATAGCCATGAATCGATGTTGAGTATAGAAATGGACGAGGTACAGATCGCCTCCAATTCAAGGAACGAAAGAGTAGGAAGGGATGCCAACTTGAGAGTCGAAGTATCGAAATCCAATGGGCATGGAAGAGAATTGGATAAGGAAGGCCATATGATGAAAATAATTTAAAGATTGCAAAAATATGCCCACACTCACTGAGACAATAGCCGAAATCTCATGAGGGTCAGGGATCAACAGGGTGAATTCAACTTAAAGATGTTGAAGAGCTTGGAAAGAATAGAAAGGAAATTGGAAAAGGAGAGTGACACAAGCAAAATAGGGAGTCACAGGACCCCTAAGAGAAAAATAAGATTGAGGAGTGGTAGCAGACATCGTCGTCGCTCCCCAAAGAATTCCGGTAAGGAAGCACACAGTAGTTCAAGCCCATCCCCTACCAGAAAACACTGAAGATTTGGAGTGGATGACTTGAAAGGGGATATGAACAAGATTAAGCCTCCTACGTTTGATGGAGAACATAAGAAGGAGGAAGATGTTGAAACATGGTTTCTTGGCATGAGGAAATATTTCCAATTGCAGAATTATTCCTCTCATGCAGAAGGAATAATTGCGATGTATGAACTAAAAGGAAAAAAATCAATGTGGTGGGATCAGCTTGTGCAGGTGAAATAGATTAGAGATAAAGATATCAGTTGGAAGTAATTCAAGAGGTATTTTGAGAGGAAATACCTGACTAAAATATACTATGATAGAAAGATGAAGGGGTTCCTTGAACTCAAGCTGGGAAGCATGACCATTGATGAACATGAACAAAGTTTTTTGGAATTACTGAAGTATGTTCCATTCATCAAAGATGAGGCTGTCAAGATTCAGAGGTATTTGAGTGGACTGCCACCTCCGATTGGTGAGAAGATTCAGTATGATGATCCTAAGACTATGGAAGAACCAATAAGAAGAGAGAAATGATTATATGAACAACAAAGAGAAAATCCTACCTTTTGAAAGGCTTGGGATGACCAGAAGAAGTTTAAGAAAGAACAGAGGTAGAAGGGAAACAAACCTCCCTTTTTCCGAAACATCCCTCAAGGACATCCATCATTTAGAGAGCCGAGAATGGTTGAAGTGGGGGAACAAAGGCCGAGACAGATGCCCATTCAGTGTTGGGGTTGTTGTTAAGCCCTAATATTGGCTCATTACCCCTTAATTGGGGCATATTATATTAGTAATGTTATTTTATTTATGTCAGCTTTAAGCCATTAGTAGTAATTATACCTCCTAGTCTCCTATACATACGAAGGAGACATTTTCATTTTGAATCATCTTGTACTTGAACATTTAAGTGGGGTAAAAGGAGGTTTCCCCCTCGAAGAGGCTTATTATATGAAATTATCTCTTTTTCAAGGCGTTGAGTACTTTTCCTGAAGTTTTCTATTGTATATTGATGTTTGGTTCTTAACATATGGTATCAGAGCTCAAGGTCTTGGGGTTTCGCTGCTACATCTGAGACACGGTGGAATTTTTTCTATAACCTTTTTCTACAACTTTTCATAAGGAACGGCTTGGATGATATTTATCAGATAGATCAAGGTACGTTGGGTTCAAAATTCAGCTCCTGAGGCATTATACTTTTAGAGATACAACCTATACAAGATAGGGTTCTGGAATCATCCTGAAATGAGTCCTTGTGGACCTTTTGCTATAAAAACAATTATGTAGTGTTTCAGACCCTGAACTCTAGAGCCCATTTACAAAAATTAGTAAGGTATCTATGATAAAACGTTTAGCTTCTGGGTCATCTTAAATTTGTAGATACACCTTGTGTAATATAAGGTATCTGACTAGTCCTATTGACTAGTCTCAAGAAGGTGTTCCAGGTAAAACAATCATAACTTCTTGCTAGAGTATCCAAATTGAGTAGGACTGGTTTCATTGGATCGTGGACAGTATGTAGTATTTTTTGTGTGAGTTTCAGAATTTGATATCAATTATTTTTTGCGGGTCATGCTATACAAGTGAGATCTCCTGGAAAGGCCAAAAATCAGCAAGTTGTGAGGAAGTTACCATATATTCCACTTGGTACATCCAATTTTGATCAGACCTGTGGAATTGCAGAGAAGAAATATTAGAGAACTACCTAAAAGAAATTTTCATACCTAGAAGGGCCGAAACATTGGAGATAGAACATAATAAATATTGTCTAGCAAAACCGCCTCAAAATGAAGATTCAAAAGTGATACTTGGTCAACATGCCACCAAAAAAGGGACCTTCTACACCAAATAAGCCTCTAGAAAATCCTAATTGGACTCTTGATGAAGGTGAATAAATGCGTAGGGACATAAATAAACTACAAAAGAATATGGATTCAATGTAATCTAAGTTGGATACTAAGATGGATTCAATGGAAGCTAAGTTGATGAAGTATTGAAAAATTTAGTAACAGAGAAGACACCTGAAAGTGAAAATGCATCCCATGAAATTCATGATGAGGACACAAGGAAGGTGAATCAAGAATGGAGAAACTCCAACTTTGGTTTGAAGACCAACCATGTTCCTAAGAT
>SNQJ01S0003197.1:33601-50769 GCA_010110895.2 Picea sitchensis
TGCATGGCACAATATATGTTCAGAACAAGATTCTTCACTAGACTTTGAAAAAAAAAAAAACATAACTCTCGAAGAACTATTCACTGGAATGAAGTTTGAGATTGAACACTTCAGGTCATTTGGGTGCCCAATACCCAAAGAGAAGAAGTCTAAGATAGATCCTTTAGAAAGAAAGGATACAATGAATCTTCAAAGACATTCCAAGATCGACATCCTTGGTCAAAGACAGATTGAGACAAGCAAATACATTGTCCTTGAAGAAGAGATAGTCTTTCAAAGATCCATATAATCTCATATGGATAATAACAGTAAGATAGTATCTTCTTCCCCTTCAACAGTTCAGAGGGAGACAGACATTATTCCAGTTGATCTAGTTTCTCCAGTTGATATGTTCAGAGATATTGAAGTAGGGAATAAAATGCCTAACTAGACTCACTCTGCAAGAGGCAGAGAAACATACAAGCCTCTCAAGGCACATCCTGAGAAAGAAAAAGAGATTTTTTGAATTGTCCTTCAGTCATGACCAACTTCATTGATGTTGAGCCTCCTTGTCTTAGAGAAGCAACATGAGAACATGTATGGAAAGATTCCATAACAAAAGAATACCAACATATCTTAAAGAATGATGCATAAGATATTATTCAGGGACCATAAAGGAAGTCTGTGGTAACTTCCAAGTGAATCTATAAGATCAAACATTTAGTTGATGGAAGTGTCTATAAATACAAAACGAGATCTATATCCAAATGTTTCTCACAAACAGAGCGAGTTTTCCATGCTGAGACACTTGATCTATTAAACCTGATACAATTCCATCCTTACTACCATCCATGAGTTGGAAACTATATCGGATAGATAAATTCTTGATGAGTTTCGATTTCAGCAAGAGTGTTGTTGATCCAAACCTATATCATTACAATGTTGATGATGAGAGCCTGATTTTGGTGACTTATTCAAAGCCTTGTTGTTGGAAACAAGTAATCCTTGACCTCTGAATTTGAGATGAAGAATCTAAGTATGGTGCACTACTTCTTGGGACAAGAAGTATGACAGAGGATCAATGAAATTTTCCTTAGTTAAAGAAAATATATAGTAAATATATTAAAGAAGTTCAAGTATGACAGAATGGAAAATCCACCGTGATGAATTTAAAAGGACAATATTGATGATGATTTAGATGATACTGATCCACATTTGATTGGATCACTGATGTATCTGGTTAACACCATACTTGATTCATGCCATGTAGTGAATGTGCTTATTCATTTCATGAGTCAACCGAGACAGACTCACTAGACAACAAAAAAACATGTATTAAGATATATACGAGGCATAGTTGGATATGGCTTGAGATATGTCTCCAGAGTGGACTTGAGTTTGTAGGATATGCCGATTCAGATTGAGTAGAAAGTAAAGTGGACTAGAAGAGGGCATCCAGTTGATGTTCTACCATGAATTGTGCCATAGTTTCCTGATGCAGTAGGAAACACAATCTATGTGGCCTTGAATACCACCGAAGTAGAGTATGTAACATTGAGTGTGTGAAGCAGTATGGCTTCACAAGATTTTGACATATTTACTTAATCATGAGATGGATCCTATGATAATAACCAAGAGCTGTGTATAAAGATCCTTAAGAACCCAATGTTTCCTAATGGATTGAAACATGATGAGATGAAATATTCTTATATCAGAGATTTGATGTAGAGGAAAATCGTACACATGCAGTACCTTCCTACACATGATCAGATTGCATACATCATCACCAAACTAACTTGGTGAAGAATGCCTCCCTAGTTGAGATGGAGTATTGATGACTCCAGCCAAGACAAAATTCAGAGTACATCTGTGTGAGACTTGGCATGATGAAGAATGTTTCCCTAGATGAGAGGGAGTGTTGATGATTGAAGCTATGTGAGACATTCTCCAGCTTACAAACCTATGAGATGTGGATCATTGCATCCATGTGAGATATTATCCAGCTTACAAACATGAGAGAAAGCCCCTAAAATGGGTGTGTGGTTCCTATCTGAGACAAAACTGGAATGTAGAGATGACCTCCTCCATTTAGAGAGTTGAGAAGAACTCTAGATGATTGTCATGTGGGAAAGGAAATCTTCTGAGTTAGACGTGCCTGCGTTGAGCACAAGGTGAGTGTGTGAAATCCCAAAGTGTTGGGTGCATCATCATGAGAAAAGAAATGAAGATGATGTGTTAGCCTCCTCTGAGAAGAAGAGTTGAGAAGAAACTCCAGATGACTCTCTTGTGTATTGTAGTGGGAAAGAAGATCTGTTGAGTGGGCGTGCATGTGGATGAGCACAGGTGAATGTGTGAAGAAGTGGTTCCTTTGTGTAATGCAGTGAGCCAGAGATATGGACATCCCTATGGATGTGGCCCTAGTGGATGAGCACTAGTGGGTGTATCAAATCCTTTGCTATATTGTTCAAGAGCTAGACCTACCTGTAACCCTAATTGTAATGTAAAGGGTACAGGTCGGGCCCACCTTAATGTGACTGGTAATTAATGTAAAAGATAATTAATATGGTTAATATTGATTATATTATAAGCTAGTGAGGTCCGCCCTATTGTGCCAATAGACACTTCTGTTGACAGGTTCAGGTTAGTATAAGTAAAGGTAAATTCCCCATTAAGGAATCATATCTTTCATGTGAGTTTGGAAATTTCAGCAAGTACACCTTCTTGGGAAAAGTTCACACCTCTCTTGGGTGCTAGTCTTCTAGGGTTTGAGCACCCTCTTGTGTGCTAGGTTTTCTTGGTGGTGAAGGTCTTTCTCTTGAAGAATATAGCAATTGATTTGGATGGGTTTTCTTCCCTTGTTGAGAAGGGTTTCCCAGGATACTTCTTGTGTTCTTGTGCATGGTGCTTCTTCTTGTGATCTTGGTTGTTGTAACATTAATGGTTGTGGTTAAATGCTAAAATGAAATGAACTTCATGCTTAACCTTTCTTATTGAAAAATCAACATAACCAACATTTACCAAGCTTGTCATCCACATTTTGTTCTTTTTCCTCAGTTCAAGAGTTAAGCTCTGATACCAAGGACATGCCACAATATGATGGAAGTATTTGTATTGGCGAGCAAGGGAGTTAGCAATATATCCAAAAAAGGGCTCTTTCCTTCTTTTGTTTCCATATTCCTTATTCTTCCAATGTACTTTGGTATACGTGACACACTCACTTATGAAATACGGAGCCCAAGCATTTTTGAAAGCTAAGTGCATAAATTACATTTATTAAACATCTTTTCCATATACACAAACTCCTTTTGAAATACAAACAACCACAAATGGAAGTTAATTTAAAAATAAAGTGATTCATGGGAAAACAAGATAATTAATTCACATTATGCCCAGATCACCACCCTTTACTTCACAAATCAGAACTCATAAATGTGCAATAAGTGACCCTTGAATAATGTGCAAGGAACACAACACTTATAATATTTCACCAAGTCTAGATAGAGAGAGATAAATCCTCATAACATTAGTGGTGCATAACTTTATAATTTTAGGAGGGAAAGGTGTGCAGAAGTGCAGTGGTGCAGAGGTGCGGTGAGTGAAAAGAGTGGGATATGTAATTTATCACACACAAAGAGTTGCGTGGAAAGGATATTTGTGTGGAGAAGAGGCTTGTGCAAAGAAGAGGGTGATGATGGGTCTTCCTGCACAGAGGGGAAAATAAAATAAGTATTGGGTTGTGTGGGACATGAATTATGTGAGGAAATGTTTTGTGTGGAGTGCATGGATTTGTTTATAGAAAATGGAATCTTTGCATGAAATAAGGAATCATGCGAAATGATCTGAAATTGAAGGTTGTACAACATGCAAGTGAAATTTATGTGTCTTGGGAAATGGATCAATTTACAAGCACATGGAATTTTAAATGATTTTTGGAGTTAAAATTGCATAAATAGCAGAGATAAACATCCATCAAATAACACACATAACACAACAAATGATAAAGGAATTCACCCCTCTCTTGAGTTACATCTCCTGGTCCAGCTTCCAATGGTCCTCTTTCATTAAGTGTTCAATATGTGAAAACAAAAATTTACAATTCTCAAATGGCAAAAATAACAGCTCCAATGGCTCTAGAACTATCAGAAACCCATGTCTAGGATTTTTCTACACATGGTTTGGTCAAAAAATGAGAAAGTTATCCCCTTCAAAAGTTTTCCAAAATCCTATGGCCAAAACTTTCTCCAAAACACACCCAAATTGCCAAAACCTGGCTCACGCACTTTGAAACCTAGCCCTAAAATGATTCTCGTTGCGTGGAAAAAATTGACACGCAGTTAGCATAATTGTAGCACCTAAACTGGAGGTCTCGGTCGCATGGGACATGTGTCCAGGGTTTGGGGCTAACTGCCCACACCCGTCGGTTGGCCCCTCCTTTTACTCATGCTTCCGGTCACATGGTGTTGGTTGCAATCTCATGTCCATGGGTTGGGGCTAAGCCCCGACCCTTTTTCCGTCGATTGAACCTTAATGCAAACTTAAAATATATTTTTTCCACCATAGGGTAAGAAACACCCCGCAAGAGGAATGACGAGTCTAGCCTGCGTGTGTCCACTCATCCCAGAGGTCATGGGTTCAACCCCCGCAAAGCCCAAACCAAAATTTTGTAGGTCGGTGGTCTGCCATGTGGTAGTCCCTGAGTGGGCCATGTGGCACCCTATCATTGGCCCACATGTGCACCAATCAAATTCCACGTGTTGACCATCCATTGGTCTACATCAATACCCTGCCACACGTCAACCCATGCCACATGTACTTGCCATGTCAGCCCTGTCACATGATCTATATGGTTGTACAGACTGTACATTCATTTGCCATGTCATCCTGTATGAACTGTACAAATTGCACAGTCAACAAAATTTGTCTATTTAGGAAAATGGACAAAACACCATATATTTTCCATACAGACTTTGTTTGAGCCCGTTCAAGTTGTGTTGGGATCTTGAGGACACGATCTATGCAATGAAACCAGTTTTGAGAAATTTCGAACACTTTGATTTTTGAGCATTTGTTTTTATCCCCTGGATCAGTCCTCCCCATTGGGAAGCTTTTGGACCTCCAAAAGACTATTTCAGTCAAATTTTAGATGAGGGTACAGTTCCCTCACCCTTCCAACCTCAATCCATTTATCTTTGCTTGGATTTGTTTATTTGAGACCAACACAAAGGTACTGCACATTCCCTCGTTTTGATGTTCTTTTCTTTTTGTCAAGGATGGTATCTTGTTGCAATTCTGAAATATATTCTAGTGAGAAGTCATCTATTGATTTATCTAAACATGCTCTCCTTTATCATCAATCAAAGGAGGCTCATACAAACTTAAATTCTCAACATTAACAATTGCATACATTTTCATATAAGGAGGAAAATCCAAATTGAAGGCATTGTTACCAATTTTTTCAAGATTCTTAAAAGGTCCATATCTGATTGGTTTCAGATTTTTACCTTCTCCTTTAATCCTCTCTTTTCTAATGTAAATCTAAAATTCATCTCCAACTTGGAAAGTGTGATCAACACGATGCTTGTCATGTCTTGTCTTGTACTTGGCTTGGCTCTTTTCCAACTATTCTTGTAATATTTGATGCACCAATTGAATTTGTTCAATGAAATTCTTTGCTCTATCAATGTCATAATGACCATCAGTAGAAAAATCCTTCCCAAAGATAAAATCTAAAGGATATTTTGGCAAGTAACCAAAACATGCCTCAAATGGAGATGTTTGAGTCGATGAATTCTTAGCCCAGTTATAAGCATGTTGAATACAATGTAGGTGCTCATCCCAAAGCTTAGGATGTTTGTTGAAATAACCACAAAGAAGATGTACTATTTTTCTATTCACCACTTATGTCCGACCATCACTTTTTGGATGGAACGTTGTTCTATTTTTCAACTTGGTGTCCATGAGTGCCCATAAGCTTGACCAAAAGTTCCCAAGAAATCGAGAATATCGATCAGGAATAATGGATTTGGGCAACCCAAAATGCACCCATACATGTTGAAAGAACATTTTTTTTTCCATTTGTTCAGTTGTAACATGCTTCTTACAAGGCATTAAAATACACATTTTTTCTGAAATGATCAACCACAACATAAATATAATCATGATTCTTTTTAGACATAGGTAATCCTCCTACAAATTCCATGGAAATGCTTTCCCAAGGACGGGAAGGAACTGGAAGTGGAGTATACAATCCTAAATTTTTGTTTCTAGGCTTACTTGTAGCACATAAAGAACATCCTCTTACATATCGTGATACAATTTCATTCATTTTAGGCCAATAGTAATACCTTTGCAAATTTTCCACCCTCTTTCCTACACCGAAATGACCAGCAATAAGAGAAGAATTTGCTTCCCTTATGATGTTGATTCTTTCACCCTGTGGAATACATAGCTTGCCAAGATGATATAAAAGTTTATCATGCACATGGTAATCTGATTCCTCTACTTGGTTAGCTTGACACAAAGTTGCATGTATATCTTTAAAATCAACATCTAAAGCATATTGTTCAACATAGCTCTCATGCATGATAGAATTATGCTTAAGAATAATTGAAGCACTAATAATAGGCCTAGGAAGCATATCAACAACCTTGTTATAAATGCCTTTCTTATACCTTATCACTACATGGAATTGCTGCAAGAAGCCCATCCATCTAAAATTCCTTGCTTGTTGTAGCTTAGTTTGTGATTGTAAGTATTGCAAAGGTTGATGATCAATGTGAATAATAGTTTATTTTCCCAACAAATAATGTTTCCACTTTTTCACACTGTGCACCAATGCATACAATTCCTTTTAATATGTAGGACAATTAACTATAACACCATTAAAATTTTCATAATGAAAACATATGGGCTTACCATGTTGCAAAAAGACCTCTACCATGGCATAGTTATGTGCATCTGTTTGTATCTCAAATGACTGTCTTAAATCAGAAAGTGCAAGAATTGGAGATGAACTGATTTTCTCCTTGAATGTATCAAAATATTTTTGTTGTTTTCCTACCCATTGGAAAACTAGCTTAATGCTTGTCACGGCATGTAATGGAGCTGCAATTGAAGAAAAATTAGAAATAAACTTTCTCCAATATTGGGCTTCTCCCAAAAAGATTCTAACCTCTATTACATTTTTGGGATTGGGCCAATCTAAAATTACTTTCACCTTTGAGGGATCTATCTTCAATTTCCCCCCTCCAACAATGTGTCCCAAGTAAACTAATGAGGTATTTCCAAACTCACATTTAGACATCTTTAAAAAAAAATTATTTCTTCAAGACATCTAAGACTTGTTTCACATGACTGACATGTTCTTCACGATATTTTCTAGAAATCAATATGTCATCCAAGTAGACAATTACACAATCATCAAGAAAAGGCCTTAAAACATCAGTCATAACTCTCATGAATGTTGCAGGAGCATTACAAAGCCCAAATGGCATAACCATCCATTCATACAAACCTTGCTTTGTTTTGAAAGTTATATTCCATGTGTCTCCTTCAACAATCCTAATATGATGATAACCACTCCTCAAGTCCAACTTAGTGAAATGCACAACATCTTTCAATTGATAAAGCAAATCATCAATTCGAGGAAGAGGGTAATGATTCTTTACAGTAATATTGTTCAAGGATCTGAAATCCACACACATGTGCCATGTACCATATTTCTATGGTACTAAAACAATTGGTGACCTGCATGGCGATGTGCTTGGCATGATAACCCCTTTGTCAAGAAACTTTTGGATTTGTTTCTTGATATCATCATTCTCCATGACTGATATCCTGTACATGCCAATGTTTGGAAGAGGACAATCTTGCTGCAATTGGATCTCATGTTTGATACCTCTTTTAAGAGGCAATCCTTTGGGCTCCTGAAACATCTCATCATATTTGTTAACAACCTCATATAAATCAGATTTTAACTTTGCATCACATCCTTGGAAATCTTCTTTTTCAACATTGTCTTTGGCTTTGATCATCAAGAGTACAAAGTTCTTACTAGCATTGACTAACCTCTTCATGTGTCCATCATTTACAAGTGACAAACTCAAATTCTTTGTATGTTCTCTAACAATGTACTCAACTCAATTTTTAAACAAACGATATTTTTTCTCTTGACGATGAAATATGGCTCTCCTATCATATAAATATGGGCTTCCCAAAACAATACCACAAATATCCAATGGAATGACATCAAGCTCTATCTCATCTATAAAGTTTTCAGTGATGGAAAATATAATTTACATCTCTTAGTCACATGCAATTTTGCATTGTCGCAGATACAACCTAAAGGATATAGTTTATTATGAGGAGTAGTTTCCAATTTTAGTTTCTTGACAATGTCTTCAGGAATGAGGTTTTCTTGTAAACCGGTATCAAATAGAGTATCTATCTTGGTATGCTTTGAAATAACCCTTATGTGGAAAATATTTATTCTTTATTTTTCATGTTGAGTTTCATTGAAGCTACTACTTGAAGAACTAGTAATGACGATAGAGTCCTTACCTTGAAAACTGATGGTTGTGATGTTATTTTCATCTCTAGAATCAGATCCTAAATCATGTTGTGTAGTTGCAGCAGTCTTTGGTTTCCCTTTGTTGTTGAAATTTTTGGGTCTCATTTGAGGATGAAGTTTCCAACAATGGTCTTCATCATGGCCATCTTTTGAACAAAGTTTACATGAGAGTTTTTCTCCCTCTTTCTTGACTAAAGCATTCTTCTTTCCTTTTCCTTTGAATTTTCCCTTTCCTTTTTCTCCATTATAAAATGGCTTATTGCTACCCTCTTGAAGAGAATTCTTCCCTCTTTCTTCTAAATGAGTTTCTTTTACAAAAACGTCATCTAGATTTGTAGGGTTAAACATGAGAATTGTGTGTCTCAAGTAACTATGCAATCCTCCAATGTATTTGAGTAAATTTTCTTGAGAAGATAAATCTATACCCAAAATCAAAGCTCTTTTTCTAAATTCTTGAGTGTAGCTTTGCACATTTTCCCCTTTATCTTGCCTAAAGTTTTTCCAATCCATGATCTATTTCTGCATGTATGCTAATGGATAAAATTTCATTTTAATTGCAACAAAAAAATTGTTCCAAGAGGATAAAACTTTTTCATGTTTCTTCATGTCCTCTTGAGTTTTGTCTTCCCACCAAATGAGTGTTGCACCTTCCAATTGTTATAGCAAGATTTGCCTCACCATTGCTATCTTGCACATAGGGCCTTTTTCAATTTCCCCATCAATACTTATCAACCCCTTTTTTGATAAATCCAGAGCCAAAATATATATTTTTCCACATATACTCTCCCTAACTGCTTTGCAAGATGCGTATATGCTTGCTGCTCCACTACAACTTGTGTATATCGGGATTTGTGCCAGAAAATACAAAATGAGGTTGGGTTTCCATGTCACGACAAAAGATCTCTGATCTTTGGCCTTCCATATACTGGAAACGTTCCAACTCAACCCTTCATTTGCATTCTAGAGGCTATAAGAGCACAATTTCAAGCTATGGAAAAAGAGGAGAAAGAATTCAACTTTAAGAGAAAAGTTACTCTGCAGAAATTACTTCATATTGAGTCTGCATCCCTTTGTCCCTCAAGTCTGAACATAGTGTTCAGCCCCCAAGATCTTTCCTTATTGTCGAGAGGACCTCATTACCTCTTTTCTATGAGCTCGCCTTTGGTGGAGGATTGAAGTGGTGGAGACCCAGTTGGAAGGAACTTGGTTTTTTGGTTTCGAACCGTGCCGACAGGGAACTCTGTAATGTTGATACTTTTGTTGATAAATTATTAATAGAAATACTCCTTTCTTGTCCTATTGATATCTTGCAAATATATGATTATTATCCATGGGCATGTTTGTAATTTTTATTAATGGATTGTGCTATCTGATGTGCTAACTCATTTTATATATTGTCACTATATAATTGCATTTCTTGTTTGTTGAGAACTTCTTGCAGGTGTAAAGCTTTGGGTCAAGGTGCTCAACGTTGGAACAACATCAAACAATTGGATCGAGGTAGGATTCTTCCTCATATCACACATTAGTTTATATAGCACATGTTGGAATTGAGTTGGTTTCTGCAGTCATACCTATCTGTTGTGGTTTACCCTTTGCCATAGAGAGTTTTTCCCTTGTAACACCAATCTAAGAGAAGCAAGATGAATTTTGGTTTCATCATCCTGGATTATTTGTGTCCTACAATACACTTCAATTTGACGAACCCAATTATCCAATTTCTCATCATTTACCTCTCCATTGTACATAGCCAATTCAAACTTAATATCAAGCTTAAGCAAAGGAGTTTGTGGAAGAGTTTTACCATGTTATTTTGTAGAATTTGGAGATGGTTGTGAAATGATAGAAGAAGTGGAATATGGAGGTGAAGGAGGTGGGGTGTTACCATTTCATTTTGGAGTTTTATCACCATTACCTTCATTACCTCTTGGAGGATTTGAGATTTCTCCTTGCAACCTTGCATTCCTCTCTTCATATAAAACTTTCACCATTTCTATCATATCAATGAAGGATTTTCTGAAAGTTTCTTCATTAGAAGTGAGGGTTTCATGACTCACCTCATGAGCCATACTTGGTGAATGTCTCCTTGAAACCTTAGGTGAATGAATTGTTATCCTTATTGAAAGTTGAGAACTTATCTCTACAAGTTGTCCTTCTCCTCTTGAAGGCTTCAACCTTGTAAGCATTAGAAAAATATTTGCAAACAAATCAAACCTTCACCATAACATATGATTTGATACTAACTTGATCTGAAATTGAATGTTGTAGAACATGCAAGTGAAATTGTATGTGTCTTGGGAAATGGATCAATTTGCTAGCACATAGATTTTTAAATGAGTTTTGGAGTTAAAATTATAGAAATAATAGAGATAAACAACCATCAAATAACACACATAACACAATAAATGATAAAGGAGTTCACCCCTCTCTTGGGATACATCCCCTGGTCCAACTTCCAATGGTCCTCTTTCATTATGTGTTCAATATGTGAAAAATAACAATTTACAATGCTCAAATGGAAAAAATAACAGCTCCAATGGCTCTAGAACTATCAAAAACCCATGTCTAGGCTTTTTCTGCATCTGGTTTGGTCAAAAAATGAGAAAGTTATCCTCTTCTAAAGTTTTCCCAAAACCTACAGCCAAACCTTTCTCCAAAACGCACCCAGAATGCCAAAACCTGGCTCATTTGCGTTCAAACCTGACCCCAACGTGGGAAGAATTGTAATGTTGTTAGCGTAATTGTAGCACCTAAACCAAAGGTCTCGGCCACATGGGACATGTGTCGAGGGTCTTGGGCTAACTTCCCACACCCATCGACTCACCCCACCTTTTACCTGACTGAACCTTAATGCAAACTTAAAATATATTTTTTCCACCATAGGGTAAGAAACACCCCTTAAGCGGACTAGTGAGTTCGACCTGCGCGTGTCCACTCATCCTGGAGTTCATGGGTTCAACTCTCACGAAGCCCAAACCAAAATTTTTCAGGTCGGTGGGGTGCCATGTGGTAGTCCCAGAGTGGGCCACATGGCACCCTATCATTAGCCAACATGTGCACCAATCAAATGCCATGTGTCGACCACCCATTGGTCCAGGTCAATACCCTGCCACGCATCAGCCCATGCCACATGTTATTTCTATGTAAGCAACACATCAGCCATGTCACGTGAGTTGTATGGTTTTATGGACTATGCAATTAGTTGCCACGTCAGCCTGTACAGACTGTACGATCTGCATAGTCAACAAAATTTACATGTTTGGGAAAACATACAAAACACCATATCTTTTCCATACATAATCTATTTGAGCCCGTTCAAGTTGTGTTGGGATCATGAGGATGAGATCTATGCAATGAAACCATTTTTAAGCAATTTCAAACACTTTGATTTTTGATCATTTTTTTGATCCCCTGGATCACAAAAATCAATAAAATAACCAAGTGTTGTAAAAACAATTCCCAATTATAAAAAAAAAATGAAAAATGGGTGGATAAAAGGGTTCTATGTATGCCATGAAAACAAAAGAAGGGGATGCATGAAAATGGGTCAACAAAAGGTAATATCTAAAACTGGAAATTTTGTCCTCTTCATAGTTTAGTCAGAAGGTGAATAGAATGTCACTGCGACTGCATCAACCTAATCATGAGTCCTATTTCCACATCAGAAGAAGGTGGAAAATATTGTGGAGGAATACAGAGATATCTTCACCTCATCTATGAGGGTGCCTCTACACTATTAGGTCAAACATTCAATTGAATTGATACCTAGTGCTCCTTTACCTAATGCACCAGTACACAAATGTTCTCTTTTAGAGAATGAGTAAATAAAGTTTTAAATTCATGAGCTCTTCTAAAAATTCCACATTCAACCAATCTCCTCGCCTTCTGGGAGCCCAATTATATTGGTACAGAAGAAGGATGAGGTGTGGTGACTTTGTATTCATTATAGGGCCCTAAAACAAACAGTGTTAAGAACTAATAACCAATCCCATAGATTGAAGATCTTCTTGATCAACTTAAGGGTGCCAAGTTTTTTTATTAATATTGATCTGAATTTAGGCTACCACAAGGTCTCGATTGAACAAACAGATGTATTGGAGAAATCATTAATGTCTAAATAAGTCTGTTTTGAGTGGTTGGTAATGCCTTTTGGCTTGACTAATTCTCCAAAAAAATTCATAAGGATGATGGATGACATATTGTGGTCGTTCACAAACTCTTTTGTGGTCATATATTTGGATGACGTCCTCATCTTCAATAGAAATTGGGAAAAACATTTGCCTCTTATCTAGCAAATCCCGAGCACTCTTTGGAAACACATGTAATATGGAAATATGAAGAAATTCTCATTTAGAATGCAAATAATTTAGTATCTAGGATACATCATGGATGGACATGGGTTGCATGTGGACCTAGCCAAGATCCAAGTCATTCACAATTGGCCATCCCCAACAACTCTAATAAATCTTCATAGCTTCTTGGGCCTTTCCAACTTATACCATAGGCTTGTGTTCGATTTTCTCTCATATTTCTTGGCCCTTAATCCTAGTGAATAAGGGTAGAGATAAAGCCAAGTTTTACTTCTCTGAGTCACAATATAAAACATTCAAGGATCTGAAATATCACCACTTTTAATCACCAATCCTCACTTTGCCAGACCTACAAAAATAATTTGATATTGGGACATATGTCTTTGACTATGATATTGATGTATTCCACACTCATAGCAAGACATTATTTGATAGTGTTCGCAGGTATCCAACCTATAACAAGGATATGTACTCCATTTTGTAGGAATTCCAATAGTGGAAGCATTATATTTTGGGAAAGGAAATGAATATCCACATTGATCACAAGCCTTTCCAATGCGTGTAGACACAATGAAAGTTACAAATGATATCCATCATAAGTGGTCCATGTACTCACAACATTTCCACTTGAACATTAAGTTCAAGAAGGGAAGCATAGATCATGTTGCAGATTGCTTCAGTCGACACCTAGTTATGGAACTAACCACAATCCTCAACTCTTGTGGGCACGAGAGGTTATGATCCAAATACTTAAAATATCACAAGAAACCATAAGTACACACCATGTAGACCAATGTGAGCATGTATCACTACTCCAAGATAGATAACAGGGATGATTTACACAATAAATCCTTAAAAAATAGGAAATCATCTTCCAAATGCCCCAATACATTCATACATCCAATTCCCCTCTCCTCAATAATGACTACATGATATCTATATATACCTATTCACACATTTCACATGTGGCCCCTTTATTACTAGGTGGACTCTATTACATATACATTTGCACATTACATGTACATTTAACCCCATGTATTCCCCCTTTGGGTTTATACCATAGTACCCTCCTTCAAAAGATTTGTCCTCAAAGATTTAAAGGCTTTACATGTGATGGAACCAAGTAATATTATTTTCTTATTTTCCTTCATTCTTCTTTCCATTTATGGTGATCCATATACAAACTCAATTATTTTCCATCTTAATCCTTGATGGATAGTTGTTGCATAATTTTATTTCTCTTGATCCCATGTATTGTTGTTGAAGATTCTCCAATTTGTAGTAGTTGTTGGTCTCTGATAATATCATGTTGAATAGTGGTTTTGTGATGCCTTGTTCCAATAATATTGATGAGTATTCCATATTCATCCTTGATAATGTTGATATCGATATTCTTGTGTTCCTTGAAATATTTCCTGGTAATGAGGGTGTCGATATGGTTTCACATTCGATTATTTTCCTTCACTTTGTACACTCAATTCATCTATCTTATTTTCAGAGACAACAAAATTTTAGGAACCAAAAACTTGAAATATCACAAGAAATTAGAAGTACACACCATGTACACCAATGTGAGTGTGGAGCACCACTCTAATATAGATAAGAGAGATGAGTTACAATAACTCAAAGAATATGGCAACCTCCTACAAATACCCCAATACATTCATACATCCAAATCCTCTCTCCTCAATAATGACTACATGATATCTATATAGGTATTCAGACATTGCACATGTGGCCCCTTTGTTATTACACAAACCCTATTACATATACATTTACAAGTTTCATGTACATTTAACCCCATATATGCCTCCCCTTGGGGTCATATCATATACATTTAACCCCATATATGCTCCCATTGGGTTCATACCATGAGACCTTCGGTTGGCCCCAATTGTATGACAATGACCTTTAATTCACTTCTACATATCAAACACTGGGCGTAGGTAAACAAGTTCCAAAATATCACCTCTAGGATGCACCTTTATGCTATTAATTGGGAACCTTTGTTTTCCTTCAAATGAGCATGCAAATATAATTTTGGAGTCACATTATAGTTGGGTAGCAGGGCACTTTGGTGTGGAGAAGACAATAGAAATAATTTAGAAGTATTTATACTAGCCAAAACTCTAAAAGGATGTCAACAAGTATATTAGATCATGCATTTCATGTTCCATTACTAAACATGTCATTAAGAATAAGGGGCCACACTCCTATACCTACCCTAGAAAATCCTTAGGAATTAGTCTCCATGGATTACATGTCAAGTTTTCCCTCCACCAATCATGGTAACTGTAACACACCTTTTCTGTTACCAAGGCTTAATCACTCTTAAACAAAACTATAACACCACTTTGTACATAGCTCATACTGGCATTATAGTAATAACATGCATTTAATCAAGAAATACAGTTAAACTCAGAGTGAACATAAGATTTACTGCTATAATCAACAATCAATAGCATTAACATTAAATTGATATACACACCGGAATACATGAATAAACATCATCTAATACCTATCTTCGAAACAGTGGTAGATTCCACCAACCACATGCATGCCTTCCACGAACCTCCCAGCCTTAGACTGCACTGCTCATCAGCTCAACAGTGGGTCACCCCTGAGCTGGGAATAATCTCCACCCCAAGGCAAGGAATCCTAGGCTAGGTTGAGGTTACAGGGAAAACAGCATAGAAAACCGGAAGGATTCTTCCCAAGATTCCATCTTACGCCCACTACTACCAGACTCTCATTCCCCACATGCCTATTTCACCCAGGAGTATACACCTTCACAAGCACATTCCATCGATGCTAACCTCCCTCTCTGGGTCTCGGCAACAGGCCAGATCAGGAAGTCTCAGAGCCCGAAGCTGGTGTTGGACACTCTCTGGAAGAAACTACTTCCCAACAAACTCTCTCACCTAGAGAGAATTGCTCACAGGCCTGACAACCTTCCTCTTCCAACAACAATCACCTCCCTCACCTGGAGAGAGGTCATACACAGGCTCAATCACAACTTGCACTAGCCAACAAGCCATGGGCAGTCCAGCTCTACGTGGCCACCACAGCCAACCTGAAAAACAAACACGGGCTTCCCAAACAGGCTTAGCAATGGTGCAAGGTCTCACAGTGTTGGTTCTTGGGAACGTGTGACAAACAATCCACGTAGGGAATGACACAGGTTCCACGACTCAGAACGGAGAGGGTGAACCCGACCTTTTTAAAAACAAACAAAGGCTTCTCGGCTTTTATAACAGAGGATATACATGATTTTTTAGAGCCAAACACAGGATTTTCAGCTCACAGGGAAGCACGAGGGTTCTCGGAAGAGCTCGGGTCGATCGTACTTCTCAGATTCTGTACACGCTCAGGTAGTTGGGGTGGAATGGGTGAGGAACCCCTTTCATGGCTCATCTTGGTCGTTTTATTCGCATGCACTAGGGTTGACACTTTTCACCCATGGAACTACAGGCGTTCCATCAACATGCATTCCTTCCCATTTGGCAGTCCCTCATCCTTCCCCAAGAACTTAGGATAAAACATCACATTCAACATAATTCACGTGGCTTTTTGGAATAATAATAAAATATTATTCCCAAGGCTTAAGCCCCTAGGCTTAGCCCCTAGGCTCAACACTTAGCCCCTTTTTCCCACCTTCTAGCCCCTAATTCCTTTCCCACTCTGTGGAAGCTCAGTCCCCCATCACTCATTCATCGTGGTCGGTCTGCACGTGGCAGTGTTTATATTTTATTAATGTGTTGCATACATACAAGTACAAAATTAGGCCCTTGGCCTCCAACCCTTAGGCTCTCTGGCCTAAAAATCACATAAGCCCACTGACTTATACAAACTTGGCTCACTAGCCTATAACACATATTTACAATTCATTTCATACATCATATTTACAATTGGTCTCGGCCTTGGGGACATTACAATCCCCCTCCGGCATTTCTGCACTGTCCTCAGTGCAACTTTACATAGCATTTGCAAGCTTTTCAAAAAATTTCAAAAAGATGCGGGTACTCTGCCCGCATAACATCTGCATGCTCCCATGTCGTGTCCTCAGGACCGTACCAATTCCACTGGACCTTTACAAGCTCTATATCTCGATTCCAGAGATGTTTGTTTTTCTTGTCCAATATGCGCACAGGATGCACTTGCAAGCCACATTCTGGTTCCACATGAATCACATTCCAATCGATAACATGATTAGTATCAGGTATATATCTCTTAAGTAGTGAAACATGAAACACATTATGTACATTCATAGATGCAGGTAATGCAAGCATGTATGCAACTGGCCCAATCCT
>SNQJ01S0003197.1:53429-74219 GCA_010110895.2 Picea sitchensis
ATTGCTCTGTCAGCTGGATTATCCCAACTCACTGGAGTGTTGCACTTTCTTCCATAAAGTGCTTCAAATGGGCTCATCTTCAACGATGCGTGATACCCATTATTGTAGGCGAATTCTACCAAATATAGGTAGTCTTCCCATCTTGATAGTTTATCCATCACGTACATTCTCAGCATGTCTTCTATTACTCTATTCACCCTTTCTGTCTGTCCATCAAACTCGAGATGATACGTTGTACTGAAGTTCAGATTCATTCTGAATCCCTTGAACAATCCTTTCCAGAAATTCGAGGTGAATTTCAGGTCCCTATCAGACACAATTGTCTTAGGAATTCCATGCAAGTGCGCCACTTCTTTTAAGAAGATATCAACAAGATCTGCTGCCCTGTGAGTGGTTTTCAGTGGAATAAAATGGGCAGCTTTTGTAAGCTTGTCCACCACTACCATGATTGAATCATGTTGTTTTCTTGTTCTGGGAAAACCTGTGATAAAATCCATTGTCACCACTTCCCATTTCCACTCAGGAATGGGTAAGGGTTGCAGCAACCCTGCTGGGTGTCAATGCTCAGCCTTAACTTTATGGCACTCCATACATATGGCGATGTATTCAACGATTTCTTTCTTCATACCTGGCCAAAAATAATGGATTTTGACTGCTACCATAGTCTTCTAATATCCAAGATGTCCAGCATAAGCCACGTTATGCATTTCTTTTAGAAATGTCAGCTTCAATTCTTGGACATCGGGTACATACACTCTATTTTTATACAGAAGTAAGCCATCAATTCCCAAGGTGTAACTTCTCTGGGTCTGTGGTCTCTCACGCTGCTGTAGCTTTGCTACCAGACCTCTGTACTGCAAATTAGCATTTGTAGCTTCCAAAATTCGGTCCTTGATCTCAGTCTTGTACATGCTAATGGTTGTAGCATGTAATTCGTGCACTTTTCTGCTGAGTGCATCGGCCACCTTATTTTCTCTCCTTTTGATATTCTTGATATCAAAGTCATATTCACACAGGAACTCCAGCCATCTGGTTTTCCTGGAATTTAAAGTCGGCTGATCAAATAAATACTTCAGACCATTGTAGTCTGTTCTCAATTTGAATCTCCTTCCCATGAGGTAATGTCTCCATTTCCTTAATGCGTGGACGATTGCTGCCAGATCTAAATCATGAGTGGCATAATTCCTTTCATGATATTTCATCTTTTGGGACTCATAACAGATTACAAATCCCTCTTGGATGAGAACTCCTCCCAGCCCCTCCTTACACGCATCAATGCACACCACATAATCAATATTTGGATCTTCAATCTTCAGGATTGGAGCATTGGTTAGCAGTTGCTTCAATCGCTGGAAACTGCTCTCACATTCTTCAGTCCATTGAAACTTCTTCTCCTTCCTCTGCAAGGAAGTGATAGGGTGAGCTATCTTTGAGAATCCAGCTATAAACCTTTTGTAGTATCCTGCCAGACCCATAAAATATCTAACCTCTGCCACATTCCTTGGTGCTGACCATTATCGGATGGCCTCAACCTTTTTAGGATCCACAACGATCCCTTCTTCAGATATAATGTGCCCCAAGTAATGAATTTGCCTTTGATAAAATGAGCACTTGCTCGGCTTGGCATACAACTGGTGTTATCTCAACACTTGCAGCACCATTCTTAGGTGTTTCTCATGCTCTTCCTCTGACTTGGAATACACCAAGATGTCATCCAGGAAGACTATGACAAACTTGTCCAAATAGTCCCTGAACACACCATTCATTAAGCACATGAAAACAACAGGTGCGTTTGACAGTCCAAACAGCACCACCGTGAACTCATAATGACCGTACCTTGTTCTAAAGGCGGTCTTGCTGATGTCCTCATCATTTATTCTCACTTGGTGATATCCAGATCTGAGATATATCTTCAAAAATATTTTCGCATCCTTCAACTGATAAAAAAGATCATCGATCCTTGGTAGAGGATACTTGTTCTTGATAGTTACCTTATTCAACTGCTGGAAATCAATGCACAGCCTCAACATCCCATATTTTTTCTTCACGAATAGGACTGAGGCTCCCCAAGGTGACACACTGGGGTGAATGTATCCCTTCTTTAGTAGCTCTTCGAGCTGCAATTGCAACTCCTTTAGCTCTGGCGTACTCATTCTATAAGGAGCTTTCGAAACTGGAGTTGCTCCTGGTATCAAATTTATAGAAAATTCGATGTCCCTCTTCGGAGGTAGTCCAGGTACCTCCTAAAATACGTCCTTGAAATATGTGAGTACCTCATGGTATTCTAGATTCAAAACTGCATCACTGGATGCTTCTCCCACATGGGCTACAAATAATTGACAGCCCTTCCTGTAGCACTTTTTCAGCTGCATGGCTGAGATTTCTCTGACAGCCACAGCTCTGGGAATTCCTTGGACTATTTTCCGATTTCCCTCTTCATCCAGACATGTAAACCTCTTGTTATGGCAGTCCAGAAGGGCATGGTGCTAGTCCAACCAGTCCATCCCAATTAAGCAGTCGTAAGAGCCTAAAGGCAGAATATTCAATTCAGCCTTAGTGCTTAGTACTTTCATGTCCACTGAACAAGACTTAACCAATTCAGTGACCTTCCTCGCACTAACCAAGTATTCTCATGTTTGCTTCTTGATAAACACAAAATTTCCACCACCCTAGGATCTACATAACTATGGATGGCCCCTGAATCAATTAAAATAATAAGTGGTCAGTTGTTGATCATACCTTCCACTTCAATCATGTGCGATTGAAATTCTTCTTGCTTGTTGTCTAGGGCTACATAGATCCTCGACATTCTGCTGCCCATATCTTCCACTGTTTCATCTTGCTGAACAATATGGAAAGTTCTCTCTTTACCATTTTTATGGGGACATTCTCTGTACTTGTGGTTTCCTTTATAGCCCTAACACTGAATGGGAGTCTGTGTTAGTCTTTGTGCTCCCTCTTCAGTCATTCTCGGTTCTCTAAATGATGGCTGTCCTTGAAGACTATTTCTGAAAAAGGAAGGCTTGTTTCCCTTCTGCCTCTGTTCCTTCTTAAACTTCCTCTGATCATTCCAAGCCTTCCAAAGGATAGGCCTTTCTCCTTGTTGTTCATACAAGCACTTCACCCTTCTTATGGTTTCTTCCATGGTCTTAGGATCGTCATACTAAATCTTGTCACCCACAGACAGTGGTAGTCCACTCAGATATATCTGAATCTTGACAGGCTTGTCTTTGATGAATGGAACATACTTCAGTAGTTCCAGAAAACTTTGTTCATACTCATCAATAGTCATGCTGCCTAGCTTGAGTTTGAAGAAATCCTTCATTTTTTTGTCATAGTCTCTTTTAGTCAGGTATTTCTTCTCGAAATACCTCTTAAATACCTTCCAAGTGACCTCTTTCTCTCTGATGTGTTGCACCTGCACAAACTAATCCCACCACATGGATGCTTTTCCTTTCAGTTGATACATTGCAATTCTTCCTTCTGCATGGGCGGAATAATTCTATAGTTGGAAATATTTCCTCATGCCAAGCAACCATGTCTCGGCATCTTCCTCCTTCTTATGTTCTCCATCAAACGTTGGAGGCTTGATCTTGTTCATCTCCCCTTTCAATTCATCCTTTCCAAATTTTTGGTGTTTTCTGGTAGGGGATAGGCTTGAACTACTGTGTGTTTCCCTGCCAGAATGCTTCAGGGAGAGAAGGTAATGTCTGCTACCACTCCTCGATCTTCTTCTCCTCTCAGGGGTTCTGACACTTCTTGATCTGCTTGTGTCACTCTCTTTTTCCAATTTCTTTTCTATTCTTTCCAGGCTCTTCAACATTTTTAAGTTGAATTCACCTTGTCGATCCCTGACTTTCATGAGCTTTCGGCTATCATCTTGGCATACCTGGGCATCTTTCTGCAATTTTTCAATGAGTTTCATCATATGTTCTTCTTTATCTATCTCTTTTCCATGCCCATTAGAGTTTGTTCCTTTGACTCCCAAGTTGACATCCTTTCCTTCTCTTTCGTCCTCTATTTCGGAGGCAATCTGCGCCTCTTCCATTTCTATACTCGACGTCGATTAACTAGTGTCTTGACACTCGTTGAACTCTGCACATGCAATGTGCAATCAATCTGAAGTTTTTCAGGCCTTAAACCTTTAATAAAATCACAATAATCATAAACCAATGTGAGTGAGAAACATTTGACTTCATAAGGTTTTCTGACCTCTATCGGCTCTGCAATTTTTGGGACTTCATTTTTCGGGGTTTTTTTCCACGAGGATCCAACAGTTAAATCCTCAACAGTTCTTATGTCCTTTGAAAATTTTGGGACTTCGAGATTTTGGCATTTTGGGTTTCATAATTTTGGTTCCCCGAAGGTTCTCGTGCTCACTTCCCTCTTTGACTCCTGACTTACGAATGTCTGACCTCTTTTCCCTGGGCCCACAACACAGCTATCGCCAACTATGGTAGAGATTTCAGGATTTCGACACTTTAGTTTTTGGGTCTTCAGTACCCGGGAGTTCACGAAGTAGTGACTCCCAACTTCTTGTTGCTACAATCCTCGAAATATGAATACATGGTTTCTTATACGGGATCCAATGATCCTTGATGAGTTGGATTTAATGGTCCAGATCCTTTCGGGATTTCATGACCAGAAATTCATGATGTAGAGACTCCCACTCTTTATCGCCTCAATTCCTGAATTCCAAAAATTCAGTTTCCTTGCTCTCTGGGCCCACAACATAGCTGTCACCCTTAAAACCTGTTATGGTTCTTCAGTATCCGATGGCTTTGGGACTTCAGAACTTCGGGACTTCAGGTTTTCAGTTCTAGAAGTTCACTATGCAGCGACTTCCAACTCCTTGTCACTACAATCCCTAAAATCCAAAATTCTGATTTACTTTATTCTCTGGGCCCACAGCACAGTTGTCGCCCTTAACCGCAGTGGCGTGTGGCACATTCCAGAGGGTCCACGTCACCCTCAGTGACGTCATCGGGTCCCACCACTCTCGCCTGTTTTCTCGACTCACTGGCATGTGGTACACATTCATGCACCCATGTCCATTCCAAGAAAAATACAACGGTTAGACTCCTTCCTCAGATCTATGGCACAAATATTTTCGGTGTTTTTGGGTTTCGGGCATCGGGAGTTCATGCATCCCTCATCTCGAACTTTCGTTCACTGAAATCCCAAATTACGGTTTACTCTTCCACTTGATCCGACAGTCAAGTCCTCTCCTACGATCTACGGTGTAGATTGTTTCGCTAACTCACAACTTGTGAACACAAGGGTCTTCCTTTTTAGTTTCCCGGGTGTCGAAACGTCATTCGGCAACCATGTGGTTCCCCCAATGGACGGTCCTGATGAACTTCAGGATTTCATGTCTCGCGATTTCCACGTTACCATACAACTCCAAAGGGTCTTTAAACCTTGTGCACATTCTCCAGATTTGATGGTCACAAGGGTTTGCCTTCCCTTCCGAACAGATCCTAAGGCTCCAATACTTCTAGTGTGGAGTCCTCTCTCCCTGTGTCCATATACCACACCGACTGCAGCTTCACAACACCGCTATATCTCTTGATCTTTGTAACACGGTCAAGTGACTCCTTGACACTCAGGAACATTCAAAGGTCCAAAATTAGTCCTCCAGACACAATTTCTCCTCAAAATCTTGGTCCAAAGACCACTCAACTGGCTCATCTAGGCTCAACGTTGAAACCTTGGCTCTAATACCAATTTGTAACACACCTTTTCTGTTACCAAGGATTAATCACTCTTAAACAAAACTATAACACCACTTTGTACATAGCTCATACTGGCATTATAGTAATAACATGCATTTAATCAAGAAATACAGTTAAACTCAGAGTGAACATAAGATTTACTGCTATAATCAACAATCAATAGAATTAACATTAAATTGATATACATAGCGGAATACATGAATAAACATCATCTGATACTTATCTTCGAAACAATGGTAGATTCCACCAACCACGTGCAGGCCTTCCATGAACTTCCCAGCCTTAGACCACACTGCTCATCAACTTAGCAGTGGGTCACCCCCGAGCTGGGACTAAGCTCCACCCCAAGGCAAGGAATCCTAGGATAGGCTGAGGTTACAGGGAAAACAACACAGAAAACCAGAAGGATTCTTCCCAAGATGCCATATTACACCCACTACTACCAGACTCTCATTCCCAACATGCCTGTTCTGCCCTGGAGTATACACCTTCACAAGCACATTCCATCGGTGCTAACCTCCCTCTCTGGGTCTCAGAAACAGGCCGGATCAGGAAGTCTCAGAGCCCGAAGCTGGTGTTGGACACTCTCTGGAAGAAACCACTTCCCAACAAACTCTCTCACCTGGAGAGAATTGCTCACAGGCATGACAACCTGCCTCTTCCAACAATAGTCACCTCCATCACCTGGAGAGAGGTCATACATAGGCTCAATCACAACTTGCATTGGCCAGCAAGCCACGCGTAGTCCAGCTCTGCATGGCCACCATAGCCAACCTGAAAAACAAACATGGGCTTCCCAAACAGGCTTAGCAATGGCGCAAGGTCTCATAGTGTTGGTTTTTGGGAATGTGTGACAAAAAATCCACGCAGGGAATGACATAGGTTCCACAGCTCAGAACGGAGAGGGTGAACCCGACCTTTTCAGAAATGAACACATGCTTATTGACTTTCAAAACAGAGGATATACACAATTTTTCAGAGCCAAACACAGGCTTTTTGGCTCACAGGGAAGCATGAGGGTTCTCTGTAGAGCTCGGGTCTATCGTACTGCTCATAGACCGTACACGCTCAGGCAGTCAGGGTGGAATGGTCGAGGAACCCCTCTCACGGCTCATCTTGGCCATTTTATTCGCATGCAGTAGGCTTGACACTTGTCACCCATGGAACTATAGGCATTCCATCAGCATGCATTCCTTCCCATTTGGCAGTCCCTCGTCCTTCCCCAAGAACTTAGGATAAAACATCACATTCAACATAATTCACGTGGCTTTTTGGAATAATAATAAAATATTATTCCCAAGGCTTAAGCCCCTAGGCTCAACACTTAGCCCCTTTTTCCCACCTTCCAGACCCTAATTCCTTTCCCACTCTGTGGAATCTCAGTCCCCCATCACTCATTCATCGTGGTCGGTCTGCACACGACGATGTTTATATTTTATTAATGTGTTGCATACATACAAGTACAAAATCAGGCCCTTGGCCTCCAACCCTTAGGCTCTCTGGCCTAACAATCACATAAGCCCACTGGCTTATACAAACTTGGCTCACCAGCCTATAACACATATTTACAATTCATTTCATACATCAGATTTACAACTGGGCTCGACCTTGGGGACATTACAGTAACAATTATTTCTTTGTGGTTATCAATTGATTCTCAAATATGGCTATTTTGGAATCGTGTAAAAAGAGTATCACATATGAAGCCACTACTAAGCTCTTATTTTAGTGTGTTAGGGTTAATTTTGGGCTACCATGGTCCAATATTTTATATAGGGATAGTAGGTTTATTAGTACCTTCTGGTCCAACCTATGGTATCTAATAGACAACAAGCTGACCAAAATGACTTCCTTCCACCCCCAAACAGATGGAAAAATAGAAGTGGTCAATAGGATGATTGTGCATATCCTATGCATTTCCAACTCCAAGCATCCATGTACATGGGAAGAGAGACTTCCATATGTTCAACATAACTACAACCAGATCCCTCCACAAATTTATTGGTCACAACTCTTTTCAAGTGTTCTTTGGGTTACAACCATTTCCTCCCTTTGATGTAACTCTACCCATTGCATTTTCACAAGAAGATTCATCCCATGCTTAGACTGAGGTAGATAGAAAAACCAATTTTTTTGAGTGAATCCAACAAATCCAACAATAGGTTCATGATATCATGCGGAAAGAAAATTCCAAGTACAAGCAACAACATGACCAACATTGGGTTCCACACAAGTTTATGGTTGGTGATAAGGTGTAGTTTATTTTTCAAAAAGAAAACCTCACAGGCCCCCATAATAATCTTATAACACTCTGATATAGTCCTTACATCATCATGAATACTATGGGTGAAAATGATTTTGAATCGAGTATTCCCCCTTTCCTTGGCTTACACATTATATTTAATGTGGAGTTACCTCGACCATAATTTCCACCCATATTGGACACTCTAGAGGTGGTTGAGCATTTGGCCCCTACAAAAATAAATTATAACTACATTGAGTAGGCTGTGTTGGATTGGATCATGGACACCAACATGAAGGTCACTTGCTAGCAGAACATAAAACTCTATTAGGTAGTCAAAGCAGGACAACTTCTTCACCAAGGAAAGTGGCTCACGTGGAGTCAAATGAAAAAAAAGTTTCCCCATATGATGAAGGAACTTGAAACAATGGGGAACACTACTTCCTAATGGTGGAGGAATAATCTAGGTGGACATCAGTGACCACCCACCTCTTCCACTAACTCAATATAGTTCTCCATCTTGGTAGTTTTTTTTATCTAAAATTTTTTCAGTCCTAAAATTTCAGGGTCATTATGATGCCTTAAATGATGTTTTTTGGCCATTCATGGGCCTGGCTGGCCATTGATTTCCCGGGAACATAAAAAATTGTACTTCTCACTTAGATATTTCCAATGAGCTATTGTGCTCCCCAAATGGAGATTGCATGCAAACGTTGCACCCCTTTGAAGTTGATGTATCAACTAACCAACTCAGGGAGCACAATCCTTTTAGAACTTAATCTCCTAGAGTTAGGGTTTTGTATATTTAGGGTTTTTTCCCCTTAGGGTTTAGTAATTTATGTTAAACAACCATTTTTATTTTCTTTTAATGTGTTCTTGTGAATGAGAGTAGCTGACACCTGTTCAAAGATAAGTTACCATCAGTTTAGCTAGTTCTATTGATTTTCATTTTTCAGTCTTTTACTATTTTATGCATTAATAGAATTTGGGTTTCATTGTATGACTGTGTTGTTTGAAATATTTATGTGTGTATGTTTCCATTCATATTCTTTCCTTTCATTTCATTCTCTATACAATATAGATCAACATTTTCCATCCAAAATGAAACCCGACACCAAATCTAACATTGGACATTGGAACCATGAAACTACCCCTTGGCCTACAAATAATAGACCTGCTAAAAACAAATGTTCCAAAAAAACAAATTCCACCTCCTAGAAAATATGAGTCTTAGAATATTGAGATAACAACTATGGAAACACTTACTATAAATAACATGTTTAAAAATAGATGTTTCTAGAAATAAAAACACCTCACATGTCACTAAAAATGGTCTCATCAAACTATTATATGTGTAAGGAACTAAAATATCTGCTCTATTTCGATACATAAGCCCTATATCCCTAATTCCTAAAAATAGAAGTTTCACAAAAAAACTTGCATTTCACCAAAAAGGCTCAATGGAATTGTGAGCTCACAAGGACCGAGACTATGCATTTCAATCTATCATGTGGGTCCCAAAACGTTAGCTCTTAAAAAGTAGGAGAAATGCTAAAACTGCAAGTCCTCAAAATATGATGAAAGTCAAAGCATAGAATATATTGAACCATAGGAAACCTTGAATGTACTCATGGATGATTAAATCAAGCTAGAAATTAACCCTCTAGTTTCTTGTCATAATTTGGGGGTTAACAATGGTGACTCAAAGTGACAACAATCCCCTATGGGATGTTGAGAACCTATTAATATATCTAGTTTGAAACTTTGGTCTCACAAAATAGTATTTTCTATCCATAAGGAAATGGATTTTGTCTTGTCGTACCTTTCTTGAGCTACTATAAAAATGGTATAGGGACACACATTCTCATTTTCAATTGAAACCTACAACTACCTTGAATTGTACATATCACCCACTGAAAAAATAATTGAAGTCAACATCATAGGAGAAGCCATCTAATATGAAAATGATGAAAACACTTGGTAGTTGTGAGGAAACCCACCAATGAGGCTAATGGGCTCCAAGAAATGAGCACAACCATGTCAGTGTGAAATATTTATAAATTCAAGTGTTGACAAGGTTCATCCAATAAGGCCTCAATAATGAGAGATATTATTGGATGCAATATGGACACCAATGAGGATAACAAATCAAGGTTCTTTAATTCTAGACAAATCCTCAGATAATGTGTCAGACTCAATGAGGAAAGATCTGCTAGAAGAAGAAAAATGATGTAATCCATTCTAGTAGTGTGAATCTTAGAAATATGAATCAATAGATAGTGCCTTGTTCCTATAGATGGATAAGGTGTCGACCAACAAGACTTGACTTATATTTGACTCACTGAAGATGATGAAACACACCAACGATATGATTCAAGACTCTCCCATCATCTCATCAATGTTAAGTTCCCATGCCTAAACATGACTTAAAACTTGACCAAGTCATTAAGTTGAAAAAGAAAGTGACCTCATCTAGACTCGACCTAGATAAGGGCCTTATCCTCCCCTTGATGCATAATTATATCAGATTTGGAAACTAAACTTAAAACCAAAAAACTTCAGCAAAGATAAGGGAAAATATATCACCTATGATTGCTCATGCATATGTAGAACAATTATTTAGCTCAAAACTGCAAAAATATTGATTGAATATATGCAAACTAATCATAAAAACAACAATATGAAATTTATTGCAACAAACTAGAAAATGAAAAATGAGGCAAAATTGACTCTAACTACCCTAACCTAACTTAATATAAATCATCAATTATTAAGTGTAATTAGATTCCCAGTGCAACCATTTAACCATCTTTTCAAGGACAATTCTTCTCTTGTGTTTGATGGTGAAACAAAACATGGATATTGAGAGCGGCATTCAAAGACATGTTGGTCCTCCAATCACGTTGTTTTTTATAAGCAAAGGAGAACATTCAAAACTCATATATTTGAAAGTCAATGTTTCAATTTTGTTTCCAAGAGAGGTTGCACTTCATCTGAGAATTGATTCCATCCAATTATGAATTGGATCATATCTCTCTATACTCACAACATACTTGGTAAAATAATCATACTCCACACAATCAATTACCCTAGCTATCAGTACTATATTTGTTTGTTTGTTATTACTATAATGTGGGAGATGATATTCTATATTGTTGGGGAATTCTTCATGGACTCGCATTTCATTATGGATGTCATCCAAAATATTATGAGAAGAAATCAAAAGGTTCTTTCCATCACCATCAATAGAAATTGATTTTCCCAACAAATGTATATGTACCAATACAACAATCATATTTACAATTGGATATTTGAGAAGCCAAAAATACCCCATAATCATATATTTATTTGTACACAAAGTTGAGGAAATCAAGGTATGATCTATCCCATTCATTATCCATGGAAATGTCGTTGAATTCGTCAAGAAGTGAGCGTTAAAATTATATTTCATCACCTTCAAGCTTTCACTATTAGTATCATAAATAAGATTTGAGATCTCTTCACCACAAACATCAACATATAATCTTTGGGACATGAGAACTTATCCTTTAGTCTATTTCTCAATATGTATGGTTTCCAACAAACGATATCATGTTTCTTATTCTTGATGAGTATGATAATGATGATCCTACTCTTGCAAATCCTTGCAAGCATTAGAATCCATGGTGTCAATTGGAGGGTCCTCATCATAAGCATCATCCAAGTATGAGTCATGTTACTCACATGTCATGATTCCACTATATGTTTCCTTCTCAATAGAGATAATGAATTCTTACACTCATAGGGAAACACAAAAGGTTGTCTCTAACGTTTTTTGGAAATCCCTCCATAAGAGGGAACAAAATTCTAAATAAAAAGGAAAAACATAAGTTGGTAAAACACTAGATTTTCTTGGTTGGAATGATGGATGAAACTTATGTAATTCCTTGAAAAATGTGATATGAAAAATGTAAAAAGTTTCATCTTATCCTTTCTTAATGTGAGATAAATTCTCGAACACAAACACACTGTCTTGCACCCACTATGTGAATTCAACAACCATGATAAACAATAAAGAATCATTATATTTGCAAATTTCCTTGACCCTTCAATAGTCATATCATCATGGGAGATTTCAGTGGTGATTTAACCTTGTTATTTTCAAATGGTTTTTCAGGTCATTAAGAAATGGAAACATGCCTTATGTAGGGTCCACTATGAAGATATTCTAAATTTTACTAGTGTGAGACAACCCTACAATAGTGGAGTTGCTAGGTGGTACAAAAATATAAATCAAATAACTTAAGTCTTATCCAGGTGGGTATTGATGGCCACTCGCCTATTCCACTTGGACCCCCACCATTGTTTCTTTCAGTTTTTCATTTTCCATAATTGTAGCACAATTTACTATTTTTGGCAATTTTTCGGGTCCTGAACTTTTGGAGTCGTTTTGAGGCCCTAAATGACGTTTTTTGGGCATCAAACTCTAACGAATATTAATTTGTTCTAGTCCATGATATTCATTATTAATAGTTGTAGTCCTTAGATAGATATTTATAACAATGTATCATATGTGTCAAATGGAGATAGTATGCCAAAGTTACGACCCCGGGAAATTGATGTACCAATTTACACCGACGAGGCCCATATTCTAGCATTTCATCTCCTAGGGTTAGATTTTTGGATGTTTAGGGTTTCAATTGTTTCTCAATAATAGATAGGCCTTCGGGCCTCATGGTAACAAATATTTCAAAGGCCTGTAGCCGCCACATCTCTTATCAGAGATCAGCTACCAGTGCCCTAGCTAGTTTATTTCTATTATGTCTGTAAACAAATTTCAGTTCTTTGATATTAATGAAATGAAGTGTTATTTCCGTTACATCTTTGTATTCATGGTTATTTGTGTATTTTTTTGCATTCCTGCATAAATTTGGATTAGTGGTATAAGAGCGCTCTGCTCTTTCTTGATCCTTCTTTGCATGTCCCCAACGAGGTCAGGGTATAAGGAGTTAAGGCTTGATTTGGTTGAACCTTTGCAAGATCAGCCTCACAAACCTCGATGGTCTCCCATGGGGGATGAAAAGAAAGATGAGGGAGCATGAGATCCTATCAAAATATTGCTCGAGGAGGCCCTTGAAAAACAAAGGAATGCGATGATGGATATCTTCGCCCAGATCCTTCAACGATTTCCCACTGGTGGCGCATCTGCATCCAACAACCACTCTGGAGGCACAACCCCTTTTAAGGTACAAGTAAACTTTGACATTCCCATATTTGATGGCCAAATATATGCAGACATCATAGATAGATGGTTGAATCTATTAGAAGGATATTTCTCGATTCATGATTTTTCCGATCGGGAGAAGATTATTTTTTTACTTCTCAAAGTCGCCCCCCATGTCAAGGACTACTGGGAAACCTACTCTAAGAAAGAGGATGGGGAGGAACCCTCTCTTTTCTCAGCCGTACCCACTTGGAATTATTTTCTAGACACCATCAAGGAACAATATTATCCCGCAGGGAGCTATGAGGAAAAATACATACAATGGACTATGTTGTGGCAACAAAGGGATCAAGATGTGCATGAGCTGACGAATCTGTTCCATACCCTGTGCACAAAGTTGGGTATCAAACATTCAAAGAAAAATTTGGTGTTGAAGTACCGCAGTTGTCTAGACATATACATTCATGAGGAAATGGAGTTCCTTGACATCTCCTTGCTTGGTACGGCATATCGGTATGCTTCCAATATTGAGAAGAAATTCAAACAAAAGAAGTGAGACTTTGGATCTGGGAATCAAAAGCAAGAGAAAGGTGCCCCCAAACCGCAGAACAAAGGACAAAGACAAGGCATGGTGTCTCAAGACAACCTGCCAAATCTACAAGCAAATAACAACACCGTGAAGCTAAAGAAGGACACGGGAAAGTGGTGTGAGTTCCATAAGATCTCCACTCACAACACAAGTAAGTGTTGGGCCAAATAGTCACTGGTGGTCGAGATGAGGGCTTATGAATCAAATGCATGCTCAGACACTGAAGTAGAACCCAAGAAGGGGAATGACATAGGGAAGTAGATTATCGATGTGAAGCTCAACGCCACCGTTTCCACCATGAAGATCCAAAAGGAAGAACTGGATGATCAAGAGGAGGAAGAGCATCTCCTCCACTCCCAGATGTGGGTAAAGGGTTCCCCACTACAATTCATTGTCAATAGTGGGAGCCAAAAGAACCTCATTTCAGCATAGGTTATGAAGTGGTTGGGCTTGTCGACCATAGCACGCCCACAGTTGTACACCATCTAGTGGCTTCACCAAGGACGATATCTCCGTGTTAGCTTGAAGTGATGCCCTCCCTACAACATCAAGCCCTTCACTGATGAGGTATTATGTGACATTTCTCCTCTTGATGTTTGTGATGTATTATTAGGTCAACCATACTTGTGGAAGTGACATGTTGTGTATGAGTCCTAGCCTCACGTTGTTATTATTACCTTGGGAAATAAGTTGTACAGGATACGAGAGGTACCATCGCCTGTCGCTATCTCTTTGGTTACTAAAAAACAATGCAGTAAGCTCATTTCTGAAACCAGGAATTTTTTTTCTTTCTGATGATCCGCCCTCAAGGCAAGAAGAAGACTATGGCCATGACCTCCAGATAGGGATCCTCCACATGACAACAACAAATGGACAAGGTTGTGGAGGAGTATCGAGACATCTTCACCTCACCCGTAGGGGTGCCTCTGCACTATCAGGTCAATCACCCCATCGATCTAACCCTAGGTGCATTGCTTCCCAATGGACAAATCTATCGATGCTCTGTTTTGGAGAATAATGAAATCAAGAGATAGATTCAGGAGCTTCTGCAAAGAGGTCACATCCGGCCAAGTTCATTACCCTATGGGATCCCGATCATGTTGGTGCAGAAGAAGGATGGGACTTGGAGACTATGTATTGACTATCGGGCATTGAACAATATCATTTTCTGGAATAGGTACCCAATTCCATGAATTGATGACCTTCTGGACCAACTCAAAGGGGTCAAATATTTAAGCAATATCGACTTGAAGTCCGAGTATCACCAGGTACCAATCAAATCGTCTGATGTGTGGAAGACTGCCTTCAAATCCAAGGAGGGCCTTTTCGAATGGATAGTCATGCATTTCAGGTTGACGGATGCTCTCATAACCTTCATGAGGCTAATGGATGACATCTTGCAGCCACTCACCAACTCATTTGTAGTAGTGTACCTGGATGACATCCTAATATTCGACCAGACTTGGGAATATCACCTCCACCACATTTGGCAAGTCCTCCAAACATTGCAGAAACACAAGTTGTGTGCCAATTTGGAGAAGTGCACTTTTGGCATGACCTAGGTTCAGTATATGGGATACATTATTGATGAGCACGGGGTACATGTGGATCCAACCAAGATCCAATTCATCTAGGTTTGGCCATCCCCGACCACTCTATCAAAGCTTTGTAACTTTCCGGGTCTTGCTAATTTCTACTGCAGGTTTATGTTGGGATTCTCTCATATCACTTGGCCCTTGAGTCAAGTCACCAAGGGAAGAGTGAAAGAAAAATTCTTTTGGTCAGAATCTCAACAGAAGGTGTTTGTAGAATTGAAACATCGCCTGCTTTGTGCCCTAGTTCTCACATTACCATACTTGCAATAACTATTTGAGATCGAGACAAATGCCTCTGACTATGCTATTGGGGAAGTTCTTACTCAACAAAGGCATCCAATGGCATATCACAGTGCGACACTGTCCGAAACAGTTCGAAAGTATCCCACTTATGACAAAGAAATGTATTCCATTGTGCAGGATTTCCGACAATGGAAGCATTACATTTTGGGGAAGGAAACAATCATCCACACATACCACCGACCCTTGTCATTCATACAGACACAAGGGAAGTTGCAGAATGATTTCCATTAGAAGTAGTCCACATATCTGCAACAGTTTCATTTGAACATCAATTACAAGAAGGGTGGCACCAATAATGTTACAGACTGCCTCAGCTGACCACCAATCGTGGCGATAACCACCATGATCAACTCTTGTGGGAATGAGACTTCTAATTGGCCGCTTCTCTACAAGAGTGATCCATATTTCGGCCAGACATACAAGATGCTCTTGGAGGGTAACCGAGTTCCAAATTTTCACCTTCGGGATGCACTACTATGTCACCTGGGACACCTTTGTGTTCCTTCAAGTGAGCATGCCAAGATGATTTGGGAAGTGCACTATAGTCGGTTCATTGGGCATTTCGGGGTTGAGAAAACAGTGGTAGTACTACAAAAGTATTTCTATTGGCCAAACCTTCGACAGGATGTCGGGAAGTACATCAGATCTTGCACTTCTTGTGCCATTGCCAAACTGACCATCAAGAAGCAAGGCCTCTATACTCTGTTGCCTACCCCTAGTCAACCTTGGGAATCCATGTCCATGGATTACATGTCAGGCCTTCCTTCTAATAAGCATGGCAACGACTGTGTTTTCATGGTCGTCGACAGATTCTCGAAGATGACCATTATGGCAGCTTGCAAGAATAATATCACAACATAAGCCACTACTAAACTCTTCTTTGAACGAGTGTGGGTACACTTTGGGATCCCACAGTCTATCATCTCAAATCGGGACAATAGGTTCCTCAATACATTTTGGTCCAGCCTCTGGTCAATGCTGGAAACCAAACTCACGAAGTCCACAACTTTCCATCCCCAAACTGATGGCCAGACAAAGGTCGTTAATAGGATGATCGTATACATTTTGTGCATGTACAACTCAAAGAATCCATGCACATGGGATGAGAGTCTCCACTATGTACAACACAACTATAACCAGACCCTCCACATCTCAACTGACCACAACCCCTTTCAGGTGGGCTTGGGATTCCAGCCACTATGCCCCATTGATGTAGCCATACCATTTGCAACTACTCATGCTGATTTGACTCATGTCCAGTCTGAAGTTGCCAAGGCGAATAGCTTCATTGAGCACATTCAACACATTCGTCAATAGGTTCATGACATATTGGATAGATCCAATGCTAATTACAAGCAACGACATGATCAACATCGGGTGCAACACAACTTCCAGGTGGGCGACAAAGTGTGGCTACATTTGCAGAAGGAGCGCCTCGCTGGACCAAGGTTGTAGGGGACAATGAATTCGAGCTCAATATCCCACCATTCCTTCGTCTGCACCCAGTGTTCAATGTGGACTTCCTTCGGCCTTACTTTCCACCTCTACTAGACACATCTGACATGGCAAAACAACTCACACCAACATAGTTAAACCTAGACTGCATGGAACAAGACACAACTGATCGGATTATGGACACACAGATCAAGAACACTCGCCAACAGAGGATCCATCTATATCGAGTTTTCAAAGCAGGCCAACTCCTTCACCAGGGCAAGTGGCTCACCAGGGACCAAGTTCAGTAGAAGTTTCCTCATCTCATGCAGGAACTCAACACAATGGGGACCATTGCTTCCTGAGGGGGGAGGAATGATCTAGGTGGATATTAGTGGCCACCCACCTATTCCACTTGAACCCCCACCATTGTTTCTTTCAGTTTTTTAGTTTCCTTAATTGTAGCACAATTTACTATTTTTGGCAGTTTTTCGGGTCCTGAACTTTCGGAGCCATTTTGAGGCCCTAAATGACATTTTTTGGACATCAAACTCCGATGAATATTAGTCCATTCCTGACCATGATGTTTTTTGTTAATAGTTATAGTCCTTGGATAGATCTTTCTAATGATGTATCATATGTGTCAAACAAAGATAGTATGCCAAAGTTACGAGCCCGAGAAATTGATGTACCAATTTACCCCGACAGGGCCCATATTCTGGTGTTTCATCTCCTAGGGTTAGGTTTTTGGATGTTTAGGGTTTCCATTGTTTTTCAATAATAGATAGGCCTTTGAGCCTCATGGTAACATAGAGTTCAGAGGCATGTAGCTGCCACATCTCTTCTCAGAGATCAACTACCAACACCATAGCTAGTTTATTTCTATTATGTCTATAAACAAATTTCAGTTCTTTGATATTAATGAAATGAAGTGTTATTTCCATTGCATCTTTGCATTCATGGTTATTTGTGTATTTTGTTGCGTTCCTGCATAAATTCGGATCAAAATCTCACCAATGTCATATAGTCACAAGCTACTAATGTCCAAGGATTTGATGAACTACCCACCAATAACACCAATTTGTTATCACACAAGTATACACTAAAATGGTAAGCAAATCCAAGTGATAATTATAGTTAAATTAATCTTATCACATACTAATTTTCTCTTTTTTAAGTCTAGTGGTTTTCAAGCCTTAGGGGGTTGTCCCTAAGATGTTTGTATGTTGTTTTATTTCTTTGCATGTAGTTCCATGCAGGGATGATTTTAAGGATGGAAATTTATTTTAAAATGTAGAAACCTTGGCGAATATTATTAATCCTTCATATGCCAACTATAAATGATTGGCCATTTTAAAGGTAAAATAATTTTATCCTATAGAATTTGGGCGAATCATTTTTAAAATAACGAATCTCGTTTTTGAAAAAAACATAAAAAATTAGCCCATGAGCGAAATTTAACCCCTAAAATCATCCCTAGTTCCATGTATAAAATTGAAATAAAACAACACACTAATCTTCCCTCAATCATGCATAAAGCACCCAAAAATGGGATAAAATGTTTAAATTAATATTAAATGGGATTAGTATTCCTAAAATAAATTTAAGGAGAAAAAAATAAAAAATCAAAATCAAAATATATTATGCTCTTTGAGTTAAAGATAAATTCAAACTAAAAGCATAAATATAACAACACAAGCCTTGCAACCTGATTCACATATCGGAAAGAACCTCAAAGTTCAAATAGCTAAAAAGCATAGAAGAAATTGATTTGATATATTAGTATAGAGGTGGAAAATCCATCATAAATACAATAAACTAGGGGTTTCTTTATCAATCTTTGGCTTGTAGTAATGGAAGTGTTGTTAAGTTTGGAAAATATGGAAGAACGTGATGGTGAAGTGCTTCTAAAACCTATAAAATAATATTCAAAAATCTCCACTCATCTTTATAGAGAATAAGAGAGATAGTGTACCCTACATGTCAAATATAGGAGAGGATCAAACACCAAGTTTAACGATTTTTTTTTCATGGGAAATTTCGTGCGAAAAACTTACCGGATACTTTCCCACTTCGTAAATGATATGGGATGCTAAATCGCGACCCCAGGGACACAAGGCTCAAACCCGTGACCTCTCCCCAAACCAAGAGAATATACACACATCTTACAATCTGTGCTATCCCATGGGGCTAAGTCCAACCATTTACATGGAATAATCCAATGGATAATAATATCTAAAGATAATGTTCCTTACTCCACCACTAATCTAATATATGATGCGTAAAAATTACTATAAGACATGTGAACTAGTATTTCCTTAAGTGATCCACTCCTTTAACTAAATTAACCATCAAACCATGTCTTGCATGCACAACTTGTCTTATTTAGTCAAATAAAAGCACATGAACAAGTCTTGCATGCACAACTTGCCAGCTTATTTAGTCAAATAAAAGCACATGAACAAGTTTTGCATGCACAACTTGCCTTATTTAGTCCTAGATTAACCCAAGGAAAGAAAAATACTTCTTCGTGGATGCATACACATATTTTTATTACTTTCAATATCTATAAAGATAATGCAAGATTGAGTTAAGTGGATAAGTCTTGGATTTAACTAAATATTTCCCGAAATACCAACTCGCATGCATGCATGTGCCAAATTGGTCAACTCAAACATTCAAAGATAGTAAATATACCTAGAAAAATAATCTACCCCACTTGGATAATGTCATGACTACCACATCATGTATCAATAGATGTATAACCATATCTCATGAGTGCTCTAATGTATCTATATATAGCCACCACGTGTCCAAATATGACACCTTTGCAATCCGCTAATGACCACCAAAAACCTACTACACATCTTCCATCCAAACTGAAACTTGGAAACAAATACAACACTACACACTCGAACTACAACATCACTCCTCCACCTATGGAAAATAGTCTTGCTAAAAATAGATATCACAAAAATAACAGTTCTATATCCTAAAAATATGAGTCTCAAAATGTGAAGATAACAACTATGTCAACATTTACTATAAATAAATTGTCTAAAAATATACGTGTCTAAAATAACAACACCTTACATGTCACTAAAAATGGTTTCATTAAATGCATCTACATGTAAGGAACCCAAAAAATTATAGCTCTGAAGAGACCATAATTCCAATAGAGAAGGTATCCCATGGAGGCATGGAATTAATTAAATGCAAGCACATTACAAAATAGTAAATATGTAGTGGAATATACAAGCATGAGATAAAAAGAATTCATGGTAAAAAATTCCGCTCTTCTTAATTAATCACATTCATAAACATAACATGCGAAACACATACATTTCCATAATAAAAAATGACATTAATGTACAAATTCATACACAGATATAAAACGGTTATATTTTGGTAGTAGATAGTCCAAGAAAGTAGCTATGTATGAGTAATTTTCCACCCAATCATAGGCATCTAGTGTAAATTTCACCCCCAAGTAGGGTTATGAGATCACTAAGGAAAAGGAACCAAGATACAAGTTTCTAGCTCACGCAACCCAACCCAATTAATCTCATGGCTCAACTAATATGATCTTTACATAGCAATCTAGGCATCTCATCCAACCATCAAACAACCATGGCACTATGAATATATTCCCTTTATCTACTCAATAATCCCTTAGGGATTTCCTTCCA
>SNQJ01S0003197.1:74269-89186 GCA_010110895.2 Picea sitchensis
CCCATCAAACAAACTTGGGTCCATTACCCAAACCTGGGGTCTCCAACTTCTCATGGCCATAACTCTCTAACCGTGAGGAATTATGTGACGTTCCATATACCACCGGAAATGAAATGAAAAGAACTATCCATATAGGATATTTTCCCTGACAAATTTACTTTCATTCATCTCATTATTCCACAATTAAGCATGGGTTCTCTTACTCCACAAAGCGTCTTCCCATGAGGGATTTCACCATAATGGGACCACTTTGGATTTCATCCATATTTACTTCTTATCAACCATGAAAAAACAATAATGAGTCATATTTACATCAAACAATATTGGGTCCATTACCTAAACCTTTGTGCTACAGGGCTTTCTTCAAGGGTTGACATCAATGACAACCAACCTTAATCAACAGGAACTTGGTTTTTTGGTTTCAAACCATGTCGACACGGAAGTTTGTAATGTTGATACTTCTGTTGATCAATTATTAATAGAAATAATCCTTTCCCGTCCTATTGATATCTTGAAAATATATGATTATTATCCATGGGCATGTTTGTAATTTTTATTAATGGATTGTGCTATCTAATGTGCTAACTCATTTTATATATTGTCACTATATAATTGCATTGCTTGTTTGTTGAGAACTTCTTGCAGGTGTAAAGCTTTGGGTCAAAGTGCTCAATGGTGGAATGACATCAAACAATTGGATCGAGGTAGGATTATTCCTCATATCACACATTATTTTATATAGAACATGTTGTAATTGAGTTGGTTTCTGTAGTCATACCTATCTGTTGTGGTTTACCGTTGGCCATATAGATTTTTTCCCTTGTAACACCAATCTAAGAGAAGCAAGATGAATTTTGGTTTCATCATTCTAGATTATTTGTGTCCTACAATACCCTTCAATTTGACGAACCCAATTATCCAATTTCTCATCATTTACCTCTCCATTGTACATAGCCAATTCAAACTTAATATCAAGCTTAAGCAAAGGAGTTTGTGGAGGATTTTTACCATGTTATTTTGCAGAATTCGGAGATGGTTGTGAAATGATAGAAGAAGTGGAATATGGAGGTGAAGGAGGTGGGGTGTCACCATTTCATTTTGGATTTTTATCACCATTACCTTCATTACCTCTTGGAGGATTTGAGATTTCTCCTTGCAACCTTGCATTCCTCTCTTCATATAAAACTTTCACCATTTCTATCATATCAAAGAAGGATTTTCTGAAAGTTTCTTCATCAAAAGTGAGGGTTTCATGACTCTCCTCATGATCCATACTTGGTGAATGTCTCCTTGAAACCTTAGGTGAATGAATTTGTATCCTTATTGAAAGTTGAGAACTTAGCTCTACAAGTTGTCCTTATCCTCTTGAAAGCTTCAACCTTGTAAGCATTAGAAAAAAACTTGCAAACAAATCAAACCTTTACCATAACATATGCTCTGATACCAACTTGATATGAAATTGAAGGTTGTACAACATGCAAATGAAATTTTATGTGTCTTGGGAAATGGATCAATTTGCAAGCACATAGATTTTTAAATAAGTTTTGGAGTTAAAATTATAGAAACAATAGAGATAAGCAACCATCAAATAACACACATAACACAATAAATGATAAAGGAGTTCACCCCTCTCTTGGGATACATCTCCTGGTCCAACTTCCAATGGTCCTCTTTCATTAAGTGTTCAATATGTGAAAAATAACAATTTACAATGCTCAAATGGAAAAAATAATAGCTCCAATGTCTCTAGAATTGTCAAAAAACCATGTCTAGGCTTTTTCTGCATCTGGTTTGGTCAAAAAATGAGAAAGTTATCCTCTTTTGAAGTTTTCCCAAAACCTGCAGCCAAACCTTTCTCCAATAAGCACCCAGAATGCCAAAACCTGACTCATTCGCATTCAAACCTGACCCCTAAACCGGTAATTGTAGCACCTAAACTGGAGGTCTCGGCCACATGGGACATGTGTCGAGGGTCTTGGGCTAACTGCCCACACCCGTCGACTCACCCCACCTTTTACCCTATTGAACCTTAATGCAAACTTAAAATATATTTTTGCCACCATAGGGTAAGAAACACCCCTCAAGCGGACTAGTGAGTTCGACCTGTGCGTGTCCACTCGTCCTGGAGTTCATGGGTTCAACCCTCGTGAAGCCTAAACCAAAATTTTGCAAGTCGGTGGGGTGCCACGTGGTAGTCCCAGAGTGGGCCACATGGCACCCTATCATTAGCTCACATGTGCACCAATCAAATGCCATGTGTCAACCATCCATTAGTCTAGGTCAATACCCTACCACGCGTCATCCCATGCCACATGTTATTGCCATGTAAGCAACACATAAGCCATGTCGCGTGAGTTGTATGGCTGTATGGACTGTACAATCAGCTGCCACATCAGCCTGTACAGACTGCACAATTTGCATAGTCAACAAAATTTCCATGTTTGGGAAAACATACAAAACACCATATATTTTCCATACAGAATCTGTTTGAGCCCGTTCAAGTTGCATTGGGATCATGAGGATGAGATCTATGCAATGAACCATTTTTAAGCAATTTCGAACACTTTGATTTTTGAGCATTGTTTTGATCCCCTGGATCACAAAAATCAATAAAATAACCAAGTGTTGTAAAAACAATTCCCAATTATTAAAAAAAAATGAAAAATGGGTGGATAAAAGGGTTCTATGTATGCCATGAAAACAAAAGAAGGGGATGCATGAAAATGGGTCAACAAAAGGTAATATCTAAAACTAGAAATTTTGTCCTCTTCATAGTTTAGTCAGAAGGTGAATAGAATGTCACTGTGACTGCGAAAACCTAATCATGGGTCCTATTTCCACATCAGAAGAAGGTGGACAATATTGTGGCGGAATATAGAGATATCTTCACCTCATCTATGAGGGTGCCTCTGCACTATCAGGTCAAACATTCAATTGACTTGATACCTGGTGCTCCTTTACCTAACGAACCAATACACAAATGTTATCTTTTGGAGAATGAGTAAATAAAGTGTTAAATTCATGAGCTCTTCTAAAAATTCCACATTCAACCAATCTCCTCGCCTTCTAGGAGCCCAATTATATTGGTGCAGAAGAAGGATGAGGCATGGTGACTTTGAATTCATTATAGAGTCCTTAAAAAAACAGTGTTAAGAACCAATAACCAATCCCACAGATTGAAGATATTCTTGATCAAATTAAGGGTGCCAAGTTTTTTTTATTAATATTGATCTGAATTTAGGCTACCAAAAGGTCTCGATTGAACAAACAAATGTATTGGAGAAATCATTAATGTCTAAGTAATTCCATTTTGAGTGGTTGGTAATGCCTTTTGTCTTGACTAATTTGCCAACAAAATTCATGAGGATGATGGATGACATATTTTGGCCGTTCACAAACTCTTTTTTGGTCATATATTTGGATGACGTCCTCATCTTCAATAGAAATTGGGAAAAACATTTGCCTCTTATCTAGCAAATCCCGAGCACTCTTTGGAAACACATGTATTATGGAAATATGAAGAAATTCTCATTTAGAATGCAAATAATTTAGTATCTAGTATACATCATGGATGGACATGGATTGCATGTGGACCTAGCCAAGATCCAAGTCATTCACAATTGGCCATCCCCAACAACTCTAATAAATCTTCACAGCTTCTTGGGCCTTTCCAAGTTATACCATAGTCTTGTGTTCGGGTTCTCTCATATTTCTTGGCCCTTAATCCTTGTGAATAAGGGTAGAGATAAACCCAAGTTTTACTTGTCTAAGTCACAATATAAAACATTCGAGGATCTGAAATATCACCTCTTTTAATCACCAATCCTCACTCTGCCAGACCTACAACAATAATTTGATATTGGGACATATGTCTTTAACTATGCTATCGATGTATTCCACACTCATAGAAATACATTATTTGATATTGTTCACAGGTATCTAACCTATGACAAGGACATGTACTCCATTTTGCAGGAATTCTAATAGTGGAAGCATTATATTTTGGGAAAGGAAATGAGTATCAACATTGATCACAAGCCTTTCCAATGCGTGTAGACACAACGAAAGTTACAAATGACCTCCATCATAAGTGGTCCATGTACTCACAACATTTCCACTTGGACATTAAGTTCAAGAAGGGAAACATAGATCATGTTGCAGATTGCTTCAGTCGACACCTAGTTATGGAACTAACCACAATCCTCAACTCTTGTGGGTATGAGAGGTTATGATCCAAATACTTAAAATATCACAAGAAACCATAAGTACACACCATGTAGACCAATGTGAGCATGGATCACCACTCCAAGATAGATAAGATAGATGATTTACATAATAAATCCTTAAAAAATAGAATAACCTCTTCCAAATACCCCAATACATTCATACATCCAATTCCCCTCTCCTCAATAATGACTACATGATATCTATATATACCTATTCACACATTTCACATGTGGCCCCTTTATAGCTAGGTGGAATCTATTACATATACATTTTCACATTACATGTACATTTAACCCCATGTATTCCCCCTTTGGGTTTATACCATAGTACCCTCCTTCAAAAGCTTTGTCCTCAAAGATTTAAAGGCTTTACATGTGATGGAACCAAGTAATATTATTTTCTTATTTTCCTTCATTCTTCTTTCCATTTATGGTGATCCATCCATACAAAATCAATTCTTTTCCATCTTAATCATTGACGGATAGTTGTTGCATAATTTTATTTCCCTTGATCCCATGTATTGTTGTTGAAGATTCTCCAATTTGTAGTAGTTGTTGGTCTCTGATAATATCATGTTGAATAATGGTTTTGTGATGCCTTGTTCCAATAATATTGATGAGTATTCCATATTCCTCCTTGATAATGTTGATATCGATATTCTTGTGTTCCTTGAAATATTTCCTGGTAATGAGGGTGTCGATATGGTTTCACATTCGATTTTTTTCCTTCACTTTGCACACTCAATTCATCTATCTTATTTTCAAAGACAACAAAATTTTAGGAACCAAAAACTTGAAATATCACAAGAAATTAGAGGTACACACCATGTACACCAATGTGAGTGTGGAGCACCACTCTAATATAGATAAGAGAGATGAGTTACTATAACTCCTTAAAGAATATGAGAACCTCCTACAAATACCGCAATACATTCATACATCCAAATCCTCTCTCCTCAATAATGACTACATGATATCTATATATACCTATTCAGACATTGCACATGTGGCCCCTTTGTTATTACACAAACCCTATTACATATACATTTACAAGTTGCATGTACATTTAACCCCATATATGCCTCCCCTTGGGGTCATATCATATACATTTAACCCCATATATGCTCCCATTGGGTTCATACCATGAGACCTTCGGTTGGCCCCATTTGTATGACAATGACCTTTAATTCACTTCTACATATCAAACACTGGGCGTAGGTAAACAAGTTCCAGAATTTCACCTCTAGGATGCACCTTTATGATATTAATTGGGAACCTTTGTTTTCCTTCAATTGAGCATGCAAATATAATTTTGGAGTCACATTATAGTTGGGTAGTAGGGCACTTTGGTGTGGAGAAGACAATAGAAATAATTTAGAAGTATTTATACTAGCCAAAACTCTAAAAGGATGTCAACAATTATATTAGATCATGCATTTCATGTTCCATTACTAAAAATGTCATTAAGAATAAGGGGAAATACACTCATATACCTACCCTAGAAAATCCTTAGGAATTAGTCTCCATGGATTACATGTCAAGTTTTCCCTCCACCAATCATGGTAACAATTATTTCTTTGTGGTTATCAGTTGATTCTCAAATATGGTTATTTTGGAATCGTGTAAAAAGAGTATCACATATAAAGCCACTACTAAGCTATTATTTGAGTGTGTTAGGGTTAATTTTGGGCTACCATGGTCCATTAATTTATATAGGGATAGTAGTGATCAAAATCTGGACCAGGGGTCAAAATTTAGCTCAAAAATCAACGTTCTCGGAATTGCTTCAAAATGAACGAGAGCGTAGTCCTCATCGTCACGAACCCAAAGCAACTCGTTTGGGTTCAAATGGACATCAGGAGCGAGAGATATCGCGATCTGTTCAGATTGCCAAACAGGTAAAAAAAGGGACACTAAGTGTATAGTCCGTACAGACTGACGTGGCAGAGGCCGTACGATGACGTGGCAGCGACTGTACGGTGACATGACAGTTGATGACATGACAGTTTCAGATTGGTAGATTTGGGCCAATGGTGTTTCGACACGTGGCAGTTTTGGATTTGTGGTTGGGTGCCATGTGGCCCAGTCATGGGTTTCCACGTGGCACCATTATATTGGTTATTGGTTCAAAATTTTATGGAGTCCATGGGATTCGAACCCCAGACCTCCCCACCGACCAAACCTTTGCAAAGTCTTCCCTGCCAATACAACACACTTTGTTTCTTGCTAACTATATGTTTTAATATATATTTAAATTTGAATTACTTTGTGGTTGGCACGGGGATCTGGGTTGGGGCTTAGCCCCAGCCCCCGGTCGCACACCTTATACCATGTGACCCAATGTAACAGTTGGCGCGTGCATTTGGTTTATGAAACAATTAAGCCACGGTTTCAATGTGTGCTCATATGACCTTAAATCTTAGCGCGAGAGTTTGTTCAAATGGTTTCAACGGATAGTCCATGCGCCCGACACTTGGCGCTTAATTATTGGCTTTTAAAGGTTAAGCCCTTTTTATATATGTGGTCGGTTCTATGACCCACATCTGCCCATGAGCTTGGCGGTTAGGGGTTGGCGCGCCCATAACCGTCCTATAGTTTGATCCATTTTTCGGTTATGCGCGGGTGTTGGGTTTAAGCATGCGTTTTGGAGTGTGTTCTGGGTTCAACGTACAGGAGGTGCGTTTTGGCAAACCAGAGACAACAAGCTTGAAGGAAGAAAATGGCAGGAGGCTTATCTTCTTCATTTTTTGGCCAAATGAGGTGTCGTAAAAGCCTATCTAGGGTTTTTGGACATTCTGAATCCATTGGCACTATTTTCACAGCCATTTGAAGACTTGTTTTGCAGGTTTTTAACCATTGAAGTTTCAGGAAGCTCCAGGGAGCTTGAAGCCCTCTTTGATTGAGGTCATGTTTTGGTGATTCCAAGTTTGTTTTATGTGACTGAATAGTCATTTTTGGCTAATTGTTATGCTATGAACACATTAGGACAGGTTTCAGAGGTTTTTTAGGACTTTTACAAGTGTTTTTTCCATAGAGAATCTCATGGAAGCTTAAGGCCACATGTAGAAGAGGTCATGCCCGGATGAGCCATGATCCGTTTTCAGAGTTTTCTTAGTCATTTTTGGGGTTTTTATGTATTATGATCCCAATGGTACAATCATAATTTCCATTGGAGTTGAGAAACATCTTGTAAAATAATTTTTGACAAATTAATCCTAGAGAGCCAAGTCCATTGATGGAGGCTCAAGGAGATGTAGCCCGGAGAGGGGTGAACTCCTTTATCATGTTGTTATTGTTCTGAGTTTGATGGTTTACTTGCTGCAAGTTATGTTGCTGTGTTTTTTATTTAAAACACATATTTAACCATTTAAAAAAACACATTCTCACACATGAACATTTAAAAGAAGAAGCTTAAACTTGGCACATAATTTATCTTGCATATTTTAACACATGAAGCAAGGTCCTGTAAAGTTTATTTTTATGAAGTAGAGGGTGCTTGCATAGCATTACAAGTCAGCCTTCTATTTTCAGATCAAGTAGGTTGCTTAGTACCTTCTGGTCCAACCTGTGGTATCTAATAGACACCAAGCTGACCAAAATGAATTCCTTCCACCCCCAAACAGATGGAAAAATAGAAGTGGTCAATAGGATGATTGTGCATATCCTATGCATTTCCAACTCCAAGCATCCACGTACATGGGAAGAGTGACTTCCATATGTTCAACATAACTACAACTAGATCCCTCCACAAATTTATTGGCCACAACTCTTTTCAAGTGTTCTTTGGGTTACAACCATTTCCCCCCTTTGATGTAACTCTACCCATTTCATTTTCACAAGAAGAGTCATCCCATGCTTAGACTGAGGTAGATAGAGAAACCATTTTTTTTGAGTGAATCCAACAAATCCAACAATAGGTTCATGATATCATGGAGAAATAAAATTCCAAGTACAAGCAACAACATGACCAACATTGGGTTCCACACAAGTTTATGGTTGGTGATAAGGTGTAGTTTATTTTTCAAAAAGAAAACCTCACAGGCCCCCATAGGAATCTTATAACACTCTGATATAGTCCTTACATCATCATGAATACTATGGGTGAAAATGATTTTGAATCGATTATTCCCCCTTTCCTTGGCTTACACATTATATTTAATGTGGAGTTACCTCGACCATAATTTCCACCCATATTGGACACTCTAGAGGTGGTTGAGAATTTGGCCCCTACAAAAATAAATTATAACTACATTGAGTAGGCTATGTTGGATTGGATCATGGACACCAACATGAAGGTCACCTGCTAGAAGAACATAAAACTCTATTAGGTATTCAAAGCAGGACAACTTCTTCAAGAAAAGTGGCTCACATGGAGTCAAATGCAGAAAAAGTTTCCCCATATGATGAAGGAACTTGAAACAATGGGGAACACTACTTCCTAATGGAGGAATAATCCAGGTGGACATCGGTGACCACCCACCTCTTCCACTAACTCAATACAGTTCTCCATCTTGGTAGTTTTTTTATCTAAAGTTTTTTCGGTCCTAAAATTTCAGGCTCGTTATGATGCCTTAAATGATGTTTTTTGGCCATTCATGGGCCTAGATGGCCATGGATTTCCCAGGACCATAAAAAATTGTACTTATCACTTAGATATTTCCAATGAGCTACTGTGCTCCCCAAATGGAGATTGCATGCAAACGTTGCACCCCTTTGAAGTTGATGTATCAACTAACCAACTCAGGGAGCACAATCCTTTTGGCACTTCATCTCCTAGAGTTAGGGTTTTGTATATTTAGGGTTTTTTCCCCTTAGGGTTTAGTAATTTATGTTAAACAACCATTTTTATTCTCTTTTAATGTTTACTTGTGAATGATCGTAGCCGACGCCTCTTCAAATATAAGTTACCATCAGTCTAGCTAGTTTTATTGATTTTCATTTTTCAGTCCTTTACTATTTTATGCATTAATAGAATTTGGGTTTCATTGTATGACTATGCTGTTTGAAATATTTGTGTGTGTATGTTTCCATTCATATTGTTTCCTTTCATTTCGTTCTCTATACAATATATATCAACATTTTCCATCCAAACTGAAACCCGACACCAAATCTAACATTGGACATTGGAACCATGAAACTACCCCTCCGCCTACAAAAAATAGACCTGCTAAAAACAAACGTTCCAAAAAAACAAATTCCACCTCCTAGAAAATAGGAGTCTTAGAATGTTGAGATAACAACTATGGAAACACTTACTATAAATAACATGTTTAAAAATAGATGATTCTATAAATAACAACACCTCACATTTCACTAAAAATGGTCTCATCAAACTATTATATGTGTAAGAAACTAAAATATGTGCTCTATTTCAATACATAAGCCCTATATCCCTAATTCCTAAAAATAGAAGTTTCACAAAAAAACTTGCATTTCACCAAAAAGGCTCAATGGAATTGTGAGCTCACAAGGACCAAGACTATCCATTTCAATCTATTATGTGGGTCCCAAAACTTTAGCTCTTAAAAAGTAGGAGAAATGCTAAAATTGCAAGTCTTCAAAATATGATGAAAGTCAAAGCATAGAATATATTGAACCATAGGAAACCTTGAATGTACTCATGGATGATTAAATCAAGCTAGAAATTAACCCTCTAGTTTCTTGTCATAATTTGGGGGTTAACAATGGTGACTCAAAGTGGCAACAATCCCCTATGGGATGTTGAGAACCTATTAATATATCTAGTTTGAAACTTTGGTCTCACAAAATAGTATTTTCTATCCATAAGGAAATGGATTTTGTCTTGTGGTACCCTTGTTGAGATACTATAAAAATGGTATAGGGACACACATGCTCATTTGCAATTGAAACCTAGAATTACCTTGAATTGTACATATCACCCATTGAAAAAATAATTGAAGTCAACATGATAGGAGAATCCATCTAATATGAAAATGATGAAAACACTTGGTAGTTGTGAGGAAACCCACCAATGAGGCTAATGGGCTCCAAGAAATGAGCACAACCCTATCAATGTGAAATATTTATAAATTCAAGTGTTGACAAGGTTCATCCAATAAGGACTCAATAATGAGAGATATTATTGGATGCAATATGGACACCAATGAGGATAAAAAATCAAGGTTCTTTAATTCTAGACAAATCCTCAGATAATGTGTCAGACTCAATGAGGAAAGGTCTGCTAGAAGAAGGAAAATTATGTAATCCATTCTAGTAGTGTGAATCTTAGAAATATGAATCAATAGATAGTGCCTTGTTCCTATAGATGGATAAGGTGTCGACCAACAAGACTTGACTTATATTTGACTCACTGAAGACGATGAAACACACCAACGATATGATTCAAGACTCTCCCATCATCTCATCAATGTTAAGTTCTCATGCCTAAACATGACTCAAAACTTGACCAAGTCATTAAGTTGAAAAAGAAAGTGACCTCATCTAGACTCGACCTAGATAAGGGCCTTATACTCCCCTTGATGCATAATTATATCAGATTTGGAAACTAAACTTAAAACCAAAAAACTTCAGCAAAGAGAAGGGAAAATATATCACCTATGATTGCTCATGCATATGTAGAACAATTTATTTAGCTCAAAACTGCAAAAATATTGATTGAATATATGCAAACTAATCATAAAAACAACAATATGAAATTTATTTCAACAAACTAGAAAATGAAAAATGAGGCAAAATTGACTCTAACTACCCTAACCTAACTTAATAGAAATCATCAATGATTAAGTGTAATTAGATTCCCAGTGCAACCATTTAACCATCTTTTCAAGGACAATTCTTCTCTTGTGTTTGATGGTGAAACAAAACATGGATATTGAGAGCGACATTCAAAGACATGTTGGTCCTCCAATCACGTTGTTTTTTATAAGCAAAGGAGAACATTCAAAACTCATATATTTGAAAGTCAATGTTTCAATTTTGTTTCCAAGAGAGGTTGCACTTCATTTGAGAATTGATTCCATCCAATTATGAATTGGATCATATCTCTCTATACTCACAACATACTTGGTAAAATAATCATGCTCCACACAATCAATTACCCTAGCTATCAGTACTATATTTGTTTGTTTGTTATTACTATAATGTGGGAGAAGATATTCTATATTGTTGGGGAATTCTTCATGGACTCGCATTTAATTATGGATGTCATCCAAAATATTATGAGAAGAAATCAAAAGGTTCTTTCCATCACCATCAATAGAAATTGATTTTCCCAACAAATGTATATGTACCAATACAACAATCATATTTATAATTGGATATCTGAGAAGCCAAAAATACCCCATAATCATATATTTATTTGTACACAAAGCTGAGGAAATCAAGGTATGATCTATCCCATTCATTAGCCATAGAAATGTTGTTGAATTCATCAAGAAGTGAGCGTTAAAATTATATTTCATCACCTTCAAGATTTCACTATTAGTATCATAAATAAGATTTGAGATCTCTTCACCACAAACATCAACATACAATCTTTGGGACATGAGAACGTATCCTTTAGGCTATTGCTCAATATGTATGGTTTCCAACAAACAATATAATGTTTCTTATTCTTTATGAGTATGATAATGATGATCCTACTCTTGCAAATCCTTGCAAGCATTAGAATCCATGGTGTCAATTGGAGGGTCCTCATCATAAGAATCATCCAAGTATGAGTCATGTTACTTACATGTCATGATTCCACTATATGTTTCCTTCTCAATAGAGATAATGAATTCTTACACTCATAGGTAAACGCAAAAGGTTGTCTCTAACATTTTTTGGAAATCACTCCATAAGAGGGAACAAAATTCTAAATCAAAAGGAAAAACATAAGTTGGTAAAACACTAGATTTTCTTGGTTGGAATGATGGATGAAACTTATGTAATTCCTTGAAAAATGTGATATGAAAAATGTAAAAAGTTTCATCTTATCCTTTCTTGATGTGAGATAAATTCTCGAACACAAACACATTGTCTTGCACCCACTATGTGAATTCAACAACCATGATAAACAATAAAGAATCATTATATTTGCAAATTTCCTTGACCCTTCAATAGTCAAATCGTCATGGGAGATTTCGGTGGTGAATTAACCTTTTTGTTTTCAAATGGTTTTCCAGGTCATTAAGGAATGGAAACATGCCTTATGTAGGGTCCACTATGAAGATATTCTAAATTTTTCTAGTGTGAGACAACCCTACAATAGTGGAGTTGCTAGGTGGTACAAAAATATAAATCAAATAACTTAAATCTTATCCAGGTGGGTATTGGTGGCCACCTACCTATTCCACTTGGACCCCCGCCATTGTTTCTTTCAGTTTTTCATTTTCTTTAATTGTAGCACAATTTACTATTTTTCGCAGTTTTTCGGGTCTTGAACTTCTGGAGCCGTTTTGAGGCCCTAAACGACGTTTTTTGGGCATCAAACTCCGACGAATATTAATTTGTTCTACTCCATGATATTCGTTATTAATATTTGTAGTCCTCATATAGATATTTATAATGATGTATCATATGCATCAAACGAATATAGTATGCCAAAGTTACGACCCCGGGAAATTGATGTACCAATTTACCCCGACAAGGCCCATATTCTGGCGTTTCATCTCCTAGGGTTAGGTTTTTGGATGTTTAGGGTTTCCATTGTTTCTCAATAATAGATAGGCCTTCGGGCCTCATGGTAACATGGATTTCAAAGGCCTGTAGCCACCACATCTCTTCTCAGAGATCAGCTAGCAACGCCCTAGCTAGTTTATTTCTATTATGTCTGTAAACAAATTTCAGTTCTTTGATATTAATGAAATGAAGTGTTATTTTCGTTGCATCTTTGTATTCATGGTTATTTGTGTATTTTTTTCATTCCTGCATAAATTCGAATCAGTGGTATAAGAGCACTCTGCTCTTTCTCGATCCTTCTTTGCATGTCCCCGACGAGGTCAGAGTATAAGGAGTTAGGGTTCGTTTTGGTTGAACCTTTGCAAGATCAGCCTCGAAAACCTCGACGGCCGCCCATGGGGAACGAAAAGAAATACGAGGGAGCAGGAGATCCTATAAAAATATTGCTCGAGGAGACCCTTGAAAAACAAAGGAATGCGATGATGGATAACTTCGCCCAGATCCCTCAATGATTTCCCACTGGTGGCACATCTGCATCCAACAACCACTCTGGAGGCACAACCCCTTTTAAGGTACAAGTAAAATTTGACATTCCCATATTTGATGGCCAAATATATGCAGACGTCATAGATAGATGGTTGAATCTATTAGAAGGATATTTCCCGATTCATGATTTTTCCGACCGGGAGAAGATTATTTTTTCACTTCTCAAAGTCGTCGCCCATGTCAAGGACTGGTGGGAAACCTACTATGAGAAAAAGGATGAGGAGGAACCCTCTCTGTTCTCGGCCATACCCACTTGGAATTCTTTTCTAGACGCCATCAAGGAACAATATTATCCTGCAGGGAGCTATGAGGAAAAATACATACAATGAACTACGCCACGACAACAAAGGGATCAAGATTTACATGAGCTGACGAATCTGTTCCATACCTTGCGCACAAAGTTGGGTATCAAAGATTCAGAGAAACATTTGGTGTTTAAGTACCGCAGTTGTCTACACATATACATTCATGAGGAAATGGAGTTCCTTGACATCTCCTCGCTTGGTACGACATATCGGTATGCTTCCAATATTGAGTATAAATTCAAACAGAAGAAGTGAGACTTTGGATCTGCGAATCAAAAGCAAGCGAAAGGTGCCCCCAAACCGCAAAACAAAGGACAAAGACAAGGCATGGTGGCTAAAGACAACCTACCAAAGTTGCAAGCAAATAACAACATCGCGAAGCTAGAGAAGGACACAGGAAAGTGGTGTGAGTTCCATAAGATCTCCACTCACAACACAAGTGAGTGTTGGGCCAAACAGTCACTGGTGGTCGAGATGAGGGCTTATGAATCAAATGCATGCTCCGACATTGAATTAGAACCCAAGAAGGGGAATGACATAGGGAAGTAGATTATCGATGCAGAGCCCAACGCCACCATTTCCACCACAAAGATCCAAAAGGAAGAACTGGATGATCCAGAGGAGGAGGAGCGTCTCCTCCACTCCCAAATGTGGGTAAAGGGTTCCCCACTATAGTTCATTTTCAATAGTGGGAGCCAAAAGAACCTCATTTAAGCATAGGTTATGAAGTGGTTGGGCTTGTCGACCACAGCACGCCCACAGTCGTACACCATCGAGTGGCTTCACCAAGGATAGGATATCTGTGTCAGCCTGAAGTGATGCCTTCCCTACAACATCAAGCCCTTCATCGATGAGGTATTATGTGACATTTCTCCTCTTGATGTTTGTGATGTATTATTAGGCCAACCATACTTGTGGAAGCGACATGCTGTGTATGAGTCCTGGCCTCGCATTTTTATTATTACCTTGGGAAATAAGTTGTACAGGATACGAGAGGTACCATCGCCTGCCACTATCTCTTTGGTTACTACAAAACAATGCAGTAAGCTCATTTCCAAAACCAAGAATTTTTTTTTCCTGATGATCCACCCTCAAGGCAAGAATAAGATTGTGGCCATGACCTCTGGATAGGGATCCTCCACACGACAAAAACAAATGGACAAGGTTGTGGAGGAGTACCGAGACATCTTCACCTCA
>SNQJ01S0003197.1:89317-112449 GCA_010110895.2 Picea sitchensis
TCTATAGACGCTCTGTTCTGGAGAACAATGAAATCAAGAGGCAGATTTAGGAGCTTCTGCATAGAGGTCACATCTAGCCAATTTCATCACCCTGTGGGAGCCTGATCATGTTGGTGCAGAAGAAGGATGGGACTTAGAGACTATGTATTGACTATCAGGCATTGAACAATATCATTGTCTAGAATAGGTACCCGATTCCATGAATTGATGACCTTCTGGACCAACTCAAAGGGGTGAAATATTTAAGCAATATTGACTTGAATTTTGGGTATCACTAGGTACCAATCGAACCGTCTGATGTGTGGAAGACTGGCTTCAAAGCCAAGGAGGGCCTTTTTGAATGGATAGTCATGCATTTCGGGTTGATGAATGCTCTCGTAACCTTCATAAGGCTAATGGACGACATCGTGTGGCCATTCACCAAATCATTTGTTGTAGTGTACTTGGATGACATCTTTATATTCAGCCAGACTTGGGAATATCACCTCCACCACCTCTAACAGGTCCTCCAAACACTGCAGAAACACAAGTTGTGTGCCAATTTGGAGAAGTGCACTTTTGGCATGACCCAGGTTCAGTATACGAGATACATTATTGATGAGTGTGGGGTGCATGTGGATCCAACCAAGATCCAATTCATCTGGGATTGGCCATCCCCGACCACTCTATCAGAGCTTTTTAACTTTCTGGGTATTTCTAATTTCTACCGCAGGTTCATGTTGGGATTCTCTCATATCACTTGGACCTTGAGTCAATTCACCAAGGGAAGAGCGAAAGAAAAATTATTTTGGTCGAAATCTCAACAGAAGGTGTTCATAGAATTGAAACATTGCATGTGTTGTGCCCCATTTCTCACATTACTAGACTTGCAACAACTATTTGAGATCGAGACATATGCCTCTAACTATGCTATTGGGGTAGTTCTTACTCAACAGAGGCATCCAATGGCATATCATAGTGCGACACTGTCTAAAACAATCTGAAAGTATCCCACTTATGACAAAGAAATGTATTCCATTGTGCAGGCTTTCCGACAATGGAAACATTACATTTTGGGGAAGTAAACAATCATCCACATAGACCACCGACCCCTGTCGTTCATACAGACACAAGGGAAGTTGCAGAACGATTTCCATCAGAAGTAATCCACATATTTGCAACAGTTTCATTTGAACATCAATTACAAGAAGGGTGGCACCAATAATGTTGCAGACTGCCTCAGCCGACCACCGATCGTGGCGATAACCACCGTGATCAACTCTTGTGGGAATGAGACTTTTGATTGGCCGCTTCTCTACAAGAGAGATCCATATTTCGGCCACACATACAAGACGCTCTTAGAGGGTAACCAAGTTCCAAATTTTCACCTCCAGGATGCACTACTATGTCAGTTGGGACACCTTTGTGTTCCTTCAAGCGAGCATGCCAAGATGATTTGGGAAGCGCACTATAGTCAGTTCATTGGGAATTTCGAGATCAAGAAAACAATGGCAGTACTACAAAATTATTTCTATTGGCCAAACCTTCGACGGGATGTCGGGAAGTACATCAGATCCTGCACTTCCTGTGCCATTGCCAAATCGACCATCAAGAAGTAAGGCCATTATACTTTGTTCCCTAGCCCTAGTCGACCTTGGGAATCCATGTCCATGGATTACATGTCGGGACTTCGTTCTACTAATCATGGCAACGATTGTGTTTTCGTGGTCGTCGACAGATTCTTGAAGATGGTTGTTATGGCGGCCTGCAAGAAGAATATCATAGCAGAAGCCACTACTAAACTCTTCTTTGAACGAGTGTGGGTACACTTTGGGATCCCACAATCTATCATCTCAGATCGGGACAGCAGGTTCCTCAATACATTTTGGTCCATCCTCTGGTCAATGCTGGAAACCAAGCTCACCAAGTCCACAACTTTCCATCCCCAAACTGATGGCCAGACAGAGGTCGTCAACAAGATGATCGTACATATTTTGTGCATGTACAACTCAAAGAATCCACGCACATGGGATGAGAGCCTCCACTATGTACAACACAACTATAACCGGGCCCTCCACAGCTCAACCAACCACAACCCCTTTCAGGTGGGCTTGGGATTCCAACCACTATGTCCCATTGACGTAGCCATACCATTTGCAACTACTCAGGCTGATTTGACTCATGTCCAGTCTAAAGTTGCCAAGGCGAACAACTTCATTAAGTGCATTCAACACATTCACCAATAGGTTCATGACATATTGGACAGAGCCAATTCTAATTACAAGCAACGACATGATCAACATCGGGTGCAGCACAACTTCCAGGTGGGCGACAAAGTGTGGCTACATTTGCAGAAGGAGCACCTCGTTGGACCCCACTGCAAGCTTCGCCCACTCTGATATGGGCTATAAACCATCACCAAGGTTGTAGGGGACAATGCCTTCGAGCTCAATATCCCACCATTCCTTGGTCTGCACCTAGTTTTCAATGTGGACTGCCTTCGACCTTACTTTCCACCTCTACTAGACACATCCGACATGGCAGAACAACTCACACCAACATAGTTAAACCTAGACTGCATGGAACAAGACACAACTAATTGGATTATGGACACACATATCAAGAACACCCACCAACAGAGGATCCATCTATATCGAGTTGTCAATGCAGGCCAACTCCTTCACCAGGGCAAGTGGCTCACCAGGGACCAAGTTCAGTAGAAGTTTCCTCATCTCATGCAGGAACTCAACACAATGGGGACCATTGCTTCCTAAGGGGGGAGGAATGATCTAGGTGGATATTGGTGGCCACCCACCTATTCCACTTGAACCCCCACCATTGTTTCTTTCAATTTTCCAGTTTCCTTAATTGTAGCACAATTTACTATTTTTGGCAGTTTTTCGGGTCCTGAACTTCCAGAGCCGTTTTGAGGCCCTAAATGACGTTTTTTGGGCATCAAACTCTGACAAATATTATTCCATTCCTAGCCATGATGTTTATTTTTGATAGTTGTAGTCCTCGGATAGATCTTTCTAATGATGTATCATATGTGTCAAACAAAGATAGTATGCCAAAGTTACGATCCCGAGAAATTGATGTACCAATTTACCCCGTCGGGGCCCATATTCTGGTGTTTCTTCTCCTAGGGTTAGGTTTTTGGATGTTTAGGGTTTCCATTGTTTTTCAATAATAGATAGGCCTTCGAGCCTCATGGTAACACAAAGTTCATAGGCATGTAGCTGCCACATCTCTTCTCAGAGATCAGCTACCAACACCCTAGCTAGTTTATTTCTATTATGTCTATAAACAAATTTCAGTTCTTTGCTATTAATGAAATTAAGTGTTATTTTCGTTGCATCTTTGTATTCATGGTTATTTGTGTATTTTGTTGCATTCCTGCATAAATTCGGATCAAAATCTCACCAATTTCATGTAGTCACAAGCTACTAATGTCCAAGGATTTGATGAACTACCCACCAATGACACGAATTTGTTATCACACAAGTATACACTAAAATGGTGAACAAATCCAAGTGATAATTATAGTAAAATTAATGTTATCATATACTAATTTTCTCTTTGTTAAGGCTAGTGGTTTTCGAGCCCTAGGGGGTTGTCCCTAAGATGTTTGCATGTTGTTTTCTTTCTTTGCATGTAGTTCCATGTATAAAATTGAAATAAAACAACACACTAATCTTCTCTCAATCATGCATAAAGCACCCAAAAATGGGATAAAATTTTTAAATTAATATTAAATGGGATTAGTATTCCTAAAATAAATTTAAGGAGAAAAAAATAATAAAAAATCAAAATATATTATGCTCTTTGAGTAAAAGATAAATTCAAAATAAAAGCATAAATATAACAACACAAGCCTTGCAACCTGATTCACATATCAGAAAGAACCTCAAAGTTCAAATAGATAAAAAACATAGAAGAAATTGATTTGATATATTAGTATAGAGGTGGAAAATCCATCATAGATACAATAAACTAGGGGTTGCTTTATCAATCTTTGGCTTGTAGTAATGGAAGTGTTGTTAAGTTTGGAAAATATGGAAGAATGTGATGGTAAAGTGCTCCTAAAACCTATAAAATAATATCCAAAAATATCCACTCATCTTTATAGAGAATAAGAGAGATAGTGCACCCTAAATGTCAAATATAGGAGAGGATCAAACACCAAGTCTAACGATTTTTTTTCCATGGGAAATTCCATGCGGGAAACTCACCGGATACTTTTCCACTTCGTGAATGATATGGGATGCTAAACCGCGACCCCAGGGACACAAGGCTCAAACTCGTGACCTCTCCCCAAACCAAGAGAATGTACGCACATCTTACAATCTGTGCTATCCCATGGGACTAAGCCCAACCATTTACATGGCATAATCCAATGGATAATAATATCTAAAGATAATGTGCCTTACTCCACCACTAATCTAATATATGATGCATAAAAATTACTCTAAGACATGTGAACTAGTATTTCCTTAAGAGATTCACTCCTTTAACTAAATTAACCATCAAACCATGTCTTGCATGCACAACTTGTCTTATTTAGTCAAATAAAAGCACATGAACAAGTCTTGTATGCACAGCTTGCCAACTTATTTAGTCAAATAAAAGCACATGAACAAGTTTTGCATGCACAACTTGCCTTATTTAGTCCTAGATTAACCCAAGGAAAGAAAAATACTTCTTCATGGATGCATACACCTATTTTTATTACTTTCAATATCTATAAAGATAATGCAAGATTGAGTTAAGTGGATAAGTCTTGGATTTAACTAAATATTTCCCGAAATACCAACTCGCATGCATGCATGTGCCAACTTGGTCAACTCAAACATTCAAAGATAGTAAATATACCTAGAAAAATAATCTACCTCACTTGGATAATGTCATGACTACCACATCATGTATCAAGAGATGTATAACCATATCTCATGAGTGCTCTAATGTATATATATATATAGCCACCACGTGTCCAAATATGACACCTTTGCAATCCGCTAATGACCACCAAAAACCTACTACACATCTTCCATCCAAACTGAAACTTGGCAACAAATACAACACTGCACACTCGAACTACAACATCACTCCTCCACCTATGGAAAATAGTCTTGCTAAAAATAGATATCACAAAAATAACAGTTCTATATCCTAAAAATATGAGTCTCAAAATGTGAAGATAACAACTATGTCAACATTTACTATAAATAAATTGTCTAAAAATATACGTGTCTAAAATAACAACACCTTACATGTCACTAAAAATGGTTTCATTAAATGCATCTACATGTAAGGAACCCAAATATGTGCTTTGTTTCTACATGCAAACCTTGTATCCCTAACTCCTAAAAATAATAGTTTCAAAAATCACATTGTATGTCATTGAAAAGGGTTCATTAGAATTGTGACGTTGTAAGGAACAAGAATATGACGCTAAGATATTAACCCTTTATTTTCCTAGTGCAATTTGGGGGTTAACAACCCCCTTATTTTCTTTACACCTCTCTATTTTCACATTTAGAGATTCCAAAGCTCCAATGAAGAGACTTTATTCAAACTGAGCTTAGAGACAATTTGGAATTTTTTTTTTTTTTCTTGTTGGTGTATCTGGCATCTATAATAGTGATATATTTATCATATACACGGTTATAGGATATTGGAAACCAAATTGTTGTTCTTATTCAAAGATATGCCAAGAATATTTCAAACCCTCATTGTTTTTCTCATAAAATTCCATAATTTTGTTTTAGCAAATAAACAAAGTTACGTTTTCCAATTGCAATTTTTTTTTTCTATTTGAGATATTACCATGGCCCCCAAGAATATGAAAAACCTTGGATGAATCCATTGTTATGAGGTTATCAAAAACAATATTGAAAATATTATAAGAAGGATATAAAAGGTGGGTGGGGATTCATAGAGTGAAAGAACATTTAGTCGGTGTTTGAGATCAAGTTAAACCATGCCTTCAGTTGACCTAGATATGAGATAAGAAATGATAGCCTCTATTGAGAAATATAAATTAGAAAATTTTAGGAAAAAAACTATTGAATATGAGATAGGGATAAGGATCCCTTAATCTTTTGATAGGATACCTTTAGATATGTTTTCCAATTCATGAAAAACCTACATCAATAAGGAATAAGATTGATGATTTTTTTTCACCCACCTTTATTCCTACGATTGACACTTAGTCCACCATTGATATCCATTGGAATAAACAATGCAACAAATCAATTTTTAAATACATGGTTAGATGGTGGTATGATGCAAATATCCCTTTCATTGCTTGCCAATAACCTTATTACCATACCATGTTCGATGACATAGTTGTTGTTAATAATAGATTCAAATTCCATCATTTTCATGACACTGGGGACACTTTTATAGAATGAGGTTGTGGTGTCCTCGCCTAAGACTTCAAACAATAGGATGGGTAGCCACTAAATAGGCCAAAAAATTATAGCTCTGAAGAGACCATAATTCCAATAGAGAAGGTATCCCATGGAGGCATGGAATTAATTAAATGCAAGCACATTACAAAATAGTAAATATGTAGTGCAATATACAAGCATGAGATAAAAAGAATTCATGGTAAAAAATTCCCCTCTTCTTAATTAATCACATTCACAAACATAACATGCAAAACACATACATTTCCATAATAAAAAATGACATTAATGTACAAATTCATACACAGATACAAAACGGTTATATTTTGGTAGTAGATAGTCCAAGAAACTAGCTATGTATGAGTAATTTTCCACCCAATCATAGGCATCTAGTGTAAATTTCACCCCCAAGTAGGGTTATGAGACCACTAAGGAAAAGGAACCAAGATACAAGTTTCTAGCTCACTCAACCCAACCCAATTAATCTCATGGCTCAACTAATATGATCTTTACATAGCAATCTAGGCATCTCATCCAACCATCAAACAACCATGGCACTATGAATATATTCCCTTTATCTACTCAATAATCCCTTAGGGATTTCCTTCCAGTTCTCTTTAGTGTAGGAAAAAGGAGTCTAATCTATCAAATAGATTATGGGATTAGCCTACAAAAATAATACTTGGTTCTCAAGCATATAATGAGAAACAAATACATAGTAGGTGAAGGCTTCCTAACTTTTCCAGTCTCTATGCTCACCTACAAGCATTTATCTCTTATCCAATGTCTACATTTCCTCTTTCATAATTTTGAGTGGGTTAATTTCTAGATTAATTCATTGTTAACAATGGAGAATAGGTTATGAAAAAATGTAAAGCGTGAGCTTGAGAATGTGATAGAACAAATGAATGACAATGAAAGACTTGAGGGAATGATGCATGACTTTTCTTTTGACAAGAGAATGTAGTACTCTTATGTTTCCCCATAATGATTGTACTAATCCCATGCTTTAATAAATACATGAGTAGACTTCCCTACCAACCTCTACATGCATTCAATGATTGTCNGAATGACAATGAAAGAGTTGAGGGAATGATGCATGACTTTTCTTTTGACAAGAGAATGTAGTACTCTTATGTTTCCCCATAATGATTGTACTAATCCCATGCTTTAATAAATACATGAGTAGACTTCCCTACCAACCTCTACAAGCATTCAGTGATTGTCTCTCTAGGTCAATGGAAGTGGATGGATTCCTTCAAGGCACATGATAGAAAAATAGATGAGATATTAGGTTAACACTTGGCAATAAAGGATTACTTTCCCATATGTCTCCTTTTCTCTTCCCCTTTAGTGGAATAATATCCCCTTTTATGCTTTGTGTATCCACCTTGAACCATTATATATTGTATTCCATCATTAATATTTACATAGCTTAACTTCATTGAGGTAAGCCTACCACATGGTCCATTGAATTATATTTACATCATCTACATGCATACCTATGCACTAGTTGGACCTTGGCCTTGAGCTCTATATTAGGAATCCATATAAACATATGTACATCATTTATACAAGGGTTCATTTATTTAAGCTCACGTGGCTTGACTCTCATCATTATAACCACACATTTAGGAACCATACAAGATCTGATCCAATACATTTTAGGGGTCAAAATTGGGGTATTGCATTCACATCCCCTTCGGAATAGCATTGAACTAGGTGCATATTGAGATCAAAGTAAAAATGAACATGCCTCCTTCATGGTATCTTCCAATATGCATGTAGCCTTAATGGAACCAAAGTGCTTCCATTGGGTCATTATTTGTTTGATGGCTCAACTTTAGAGGAATATTACTTTCATTTCAAGTATAATCAATGAATATATTTGTAACTATCCCTCTTGTTCCACCTAGATCACAACCCAATCAATCAATACATGATTAGGATCGTGTGCATATTTCTTAAGCAAAGAAACATGGAAAAAAAATTGAGCTTCAATGTTAGCAAGAAATGCAATTCTATATGCAAATATCCCTATTCTATCAAAGAATTCAAATGACCTACAATATCTAGGTGATATCTTGACAAAACTTCCAATATTCAGAGAGATCTTCCTTTGTTTCACTTTGATGAAGACATAATCCCCAACATTGAAATTTCTTTGCACTCTATTTTTATTTGCATATTTTATCTATCTGTCTTGGGTTGTGTTACCTCCAAGATCTGAAAAACATATAAGTCCAATCATCCAAGTACAACCCCATACTAAATTGAGCAAACCACCTGTTGGAGCCGCCTTTGTTTTTTCTAACCCGTCACAAATTTCATTTTTAATGCTCGAAATCGAAAGATGGTTTTCGTATTTTCCGTCCGTGGTTTCAAAATCTTTGAAGCTTTATCACGCAAACAACGATGATTATTGTACTCTCGAGGCGAGTTCTACCTTTCATAAAAATGTTTCCTCTTTTTGTTCTACCTCGGGATCTTGTAGGTCGGATGCTATAAATCACGTAGTTCACACGTCCCGAGCAACGAAACAGTGAAATCGTTTTAATTTTTTTACCCAGGACAGTAACAGGAGTAAAGTTTTCATAAACCATGATTAAACGTCATCGGGTTTTCGCACCTCGGCGTTCACCAAATCCAAAAGTTTATTATTGTAGCCCCGATAGCTGAGAACTCGAAGTCTTTATTTTAGTAATCCATGTCAAGGTTAAAAGTAAAAGCTAAACCATGGTAACATTCTGCCGGCAATTCGCCACTCGACGTTTTCTTTTTTAAAAGTTATATTGTCTAAATCCCGACTCGCGAAATCACGATAAGGGTATGAACATAATTAATTAATCACTTAATCCAAGTTTATTTTCCCTTTTAATTAAGTCGTATTATCGCGATCTCGCGGTTTCGCAGCTCGGCATGCAAACTTCCCGGAAACTTACCTTCGAAGCTCCGAGTCACGATACGGCGAATATAAATAATTATGAAATTAATTAAGCTCCTAATCATAATTACGTTTTTATTAATCAAAATCAATCATCGCAATTTCGGGGGTTAAAGGTTCAAAAGGTCAAAGCAAAATTCCCGATACAACGAGTGGCGAAAGATTAATTAACATTGGTAAAACTGGATTAATTAAGCTAAATCAATACATCCCGCTTTTTGACGCTTGTATGATTTATGAGGTAGCCTTATTTCTTCCATAGGCCAACTGACACTTTAAACCGCCAAAATTTATGGCATTAATTAGGAGATAGGGCGAATCGATGAATAAATCTCAGGTTTTTATGGTTAAATTTATTTCTGAGCATGATTTGACAGATTTCATCTAAAAGAGTACCGAGTTTTCGAATATATATAGAACTGTTGTTCATTATGACAAATGTAGTTCTATACCACGCAGAGCACAATCTCTGAGCGAGCTAACTTCTGTATGTATACGTATTTCTATCGCAGAAGAGATACAGCACAATCTCCAGTCATGGCCCCGTGAAAAGCATCCAAAGCTAGTGTTGAGGTTTCAAGACAAGGCTCGGACAACGTTACTGATACTTCACCTCGAAGTGTCGACTCTATCTTGAACTGGTCTTTCATTTACGATGTTTTGCAGGCTAAATTGGTGGATTATTCCGATGATTCCAGCGACAATGAAAAAGATGATATAACCACCAAGTACAAGATCGTCATCCAATCTGGAATGCACAAAGTAGAAGCCAGGCCAAGACTACTACCATATTATGATATGGTCCAATGGGCATTAGACCATGTGGACATACAAACCAGAACCATCATGAATTAGCAGAAGGTCACCATCGGGACTTTCAAGCCTGAACATCTGCAAGCCATGTATAAGTTGCCCACAACGTCCGACTTTACATATGGTACCGAATTCTTAGACGAATTCAAACAGAAGGAATGTGTGCAGTATGATAAAACCATGTCTAGCTTAATAAAAGATTGGGTTTCACGCACCGTGAAGTTCAAGGCAGATAGTCATGGTATATATTCAATAGCTTCTTTAGAACCGTAATACAAGTATGTAGCTATGATGACATGCAGATTATATGGGAGAGAGGACACCTCACATTTCTTTCTTCCATGGGTGCCTCTAATGTTTCGAGTCACTGAAGGTTGTTCCTTTGACTGGGAGAAGATGCTATCCGACAGCCTGACCAGTCGGGTCACAGAGTATCGAGCGCAGAAAGAAAGTGGAAAAATTGCTTCATTTTTTATGCCTTCATACATTATGGACGTTGCTTCTTTTTTAACGCCATTTCCCTTAATGAGCTGGAGTTGGACTCCAACAGAGGACGAGCCCATACACGTCTATCATTCAAAATTATGGGAAAACAAAGCGACAAATTTCGTATACGAGATATTCAACTGGGTGATGGTGCCCCTACATGTCACTATTTTCGATCACCCGCTACCCAGGATCTCGGACAGTATAAGGACAAATCTGAGCAGCATAGCTGACTGGTATGTAGAATCCAAATTTTCATGCCTCAGAGTTTTTGGGGCTTTTGTTCCCCCGCATGCATTGCCATTGTTCATTCCCGACAAGATGGCTTGTCATGAGGTTGCTAGACAAACAATAATCGGTGGTATAAGCAAGGAGCTTAAGGGATACTCAAAGAAGGTATGGCCACCTTTTCCTGTTCATTTAAATTCATATTCTTTATTAGATTTTGGGCACGCAAAAGCTGAGGAAACAACCCTGGAAGACCTAAATTTGGTCCTCATTGAATACAAGAAGCACGATCTGCAAAGGGTCGTGAGCAATCATTTGGCCAGTTGTGGGCTCAAGAGATTTGAGCATGAGAATTCACCCTCGGATGACATTTTCCGAGGCGCAAGGTCCTACGCCAAGATTCTAGCTCGAATACAAACCTTGGCACCCGAGGAAAGAGCCAATGTTCTGAAGATCCAAGAACATCGACGCAGTTGTCTTCCCGCAGTGTTGCGGGGTGAGAGTCCAAGTATGACGGAGGTGAAACAAAAAGATGCCGAAGGATCTAAGGGTGTGAATCACGATCAAGAAAAACACCATAATGAGGGAGAGCAAACTAAGAGTCCAAAAGCAGAGATAAAGACTCCCAACACACCGAAGAAGCAGAGTCCGGTTACTACTCCGGGAAAATCAGTGAAGTAGATCGGAGAACCTATCACATCAGTTACCCCCTTGCAGTCAACTGAGGGAAATATTGATGCAGGATGGATCTTCAATGAAGAGTTAAGGCCTATAAGGGTAGAAGAACTCCCTCTGAATGAGTTTTTCTTCGATAAGAAGAGAAAGGCAGTGGTAAAGAGGGAATTCTATCAGGAAGGAGAGTCAACGACCAAGAAATATAAAGTTATAATTGATGGAAAAGACAAGAGGAATGAAAAATTCACGACTAAAATAGCAGGGACACTAGGAGCATACGCCACGGTGAATCAATTTTCAGTCGGGGTCTTGAAAAACCAGCTGAAACGAAAGAATCGCCTCATCAAGACCCTGGAAGCTAGACTAGCCACAACAACGGAGACTGCCAAAGACCAGGTGAGTGTAGGTATAGAGCAAGCAAGGTTGGCTGATAAAAATGAGATAGAGCTACTCAAGACTAAGCTCGAACAAGCACAACTGGTGGTTCAGGATGGTCAGATACAAGCAAGCCAGCAAAAAGATCCGATCCAACAACTGCAGGCTAGGGTGGAAATCGCCGAAAGCAAAGTGATAGATATCGGGATGTTTCAGTCTCAAGCGATGGAGATTCGGAGAAGAGTCTCTACGGCCCAACAAAATTTACTCGGCAAGGTAGAGGAGATTCAGGACAACTTCTTTCTGGTTAATCAGGTTTTGGAGAATTTAACTGCTAGAGAAAGGGAAGATGGAGTAGCACAGGTCACCTTCCAAGAGGCTGTGATAGCCACAAACAACAGGGATTCAGGAAGTACTTCCAGGTTCACCGTTTCAGAGTAGACCAGAGGAAACATTCTATTAAAAGAATGGGAGCACAGCATCACGGAAGGCAAGCTACAAGCCAAAATGGTAACAAATTCCTTAGAAGAGGCCTTTAGTTCTATAGATGGAAATCTACTAGGCATTGATAGCGGAGGTAATGTCAAGACATTGATTCAAATGAATATGGCAAAAATCTCACTTGATTTAAAGGACAAAGAGGAAAGAGATTCGACCGATATCTCCCGAGTGACTATGGCAGACATAGTCCAAATAAACAAATGTATGATTAAACCAAGCGCGCAATTATGCGCTATCGACATCATAGACAGACAAATGGAAGACAGGCTATCACAATTAGCCCGAGATTGTTACTCTTTTGAGCCCAACTGTCAAGCAGAACCGTCAAGGCTGGTATCTCGGCTGGTTGAAAGATGTGTCACCTGTACCGAGCATGCGCGGGGACAAACTTCTGGCACCAAGTAAAGATAGAGAAGAAGAAATGTAGCGATTTCTCTCCTCTCTATCATAACTGAAATTTTTGTAACGATTGAGATTCCGTCTTATTGTAAAAACTGTATAAATATACCATAGAAAGAAAGAAAATGGGTTGGACCTTTTTGTGTCGATTGTAACAGAGTTTTTACATTTTGAGAGTTAATACAAAGCAAATCTGAAGATTCTCAATTCCGTCAGGACTATGTTATGAGTTTGTTTTCTTGTATCTCATATTTCATTTCATTTCATATTCATAACTGATGAATGCTTCGTTATAATTTAGTATGACCACTACTATAGCGAATAAATTTTGGTTTTCTATAATTGTTTACTGTTTTTCCTCTGTACTAGCTATCGGCAGGTGTAAGATCAGTCAACACTTTCATAATTCTATATATTTTTTATGCTTCATCGGTTTATTTCCTTACAGTTTTCCTCTTCTGTTTATACATGAGATTTTCCCTTGATAGGAGCCTTATTCGATAGACAGCTAAATGTTTTTCTCCCACCTCATACCTTTTATTAAGATATAACTCAGTTACGGGAAAGAGCCTTTGATTTTCACCCCGTTTTATTTCTGAAACTGTAAATTCTCTTTTATACGACCAAATTGAGACAACACTTAATTTCTCTCTGAAGTTTTTCTTATTTTACTGTTCCTCCATGACTATCCCTGTACCAACACAGCCCAATATCGAACCTGGATTATCAAATCAAATGCACATTGCCTTAAACCTTTTTGATACTATTCTTAAAACAACCACTACCCAGGTTGAACTCGAACATTCATGGGCAGCGATTGAACATGATATAACCGTCCAGGAATAGTTGGAAGCTAGACAATGCCAACGTAGAAATCTTCCCTAGTTTCCTTTGTCGAAGGTCGACGTTTCTCTCTCCTCCACCCTTTACCCACTTTCGGATGCCTAGACACTGTACTTCTAAGCCTTAAGTATAGACTCTGGAACAACATATTTTTGGCGTCGTTGTCGGGGACCGAAGTTACGAAATATTTTTCCTTGGGAAAACGAAATTTGTTTTTCATTGAAAGTGTTACCCTTTGATAGTGAACAAAGAGTACACACCCTTTTAAGGCTTTTCAATCTTTCACTTGGCGACTCCACAAATAATAAACTGGCATCCAGTCGAAGGAATACCAGACAAAACCCGGATGGTAAGCAGATTACGCCCGATACCGATCTCGAGAATATTCTAAAGACGAGAGGCTCTCTTAAGCCAACCGTTGCAGTCTACAAACTTAAACCCCCACAACTGAAGACTAAGAGTCCTTTTGAACCCTCAACTTCACTCAGTCCTCTCTTTGATACTAAAAATTTAACATCAAGTTGCTCCGAAGTTAGGAGCGAGATTCATCCAATAGTCCCCTTAGTACACAAAGGAAGGGGCCCTCTTGAAATTTCATCGGCAGTCGACGTACCATCTTTCCTTCAGTTAAATTTCCCGACCTCACCTAATTCTGAAGAGTGTGTTACACATTCGGTTTCCACACCTGTCGGTTCTCCCGATTTCGTCTCTTGCAAATCTGAGGAACTAAGTCCACGCGTTCCTTATTTTTCATCGTCGGATTTTCCTCCTCATGAAGAAAATAAAGATTCACTTTTAATTTTCTGAAACCCCCTTTACGACTTTCCACAAATAATGATGGCAGCCACCGGAGGAGGAGGTGGAGGGTTTATAGGAGGAGGTGGAGAGTTTATCGGAGGAGGAGGGGGAGGAGCTCCTCTAGGAGGAGTCGGAGGCCAAGGGCCTGCCCCCCCTCCCAGAGTGTTTGCGAAAGTTGCAGCCAGATATGCCCCCTTGGTATTGCCCGTTCCTCTACACGACCTTCCTGAAAATTACATAAAAAAATTGCCAAAATTCATTAGGGAAGGGGATCTAACCGCGGCCGAACACATTAATTTCTTTGATCAATTCGCAGATATCCTAGGTATCGAGCATGAAGACGTATATTCGAGGCTTCTTGTTCAAACCTTCGAAGGCCAGGTCTGAACTTGGTTTCAGAGTCTACCTGTAGAATCTATCTTGTCTTACGATGCCTTAGAAGATGCTTTCCTCAGACAGTGGGGCGAAAGAAAGGACCTCTTATATTATTTAACAGAATTTGGGTCTTTAAGAAAAAAGAATTCTGAAACAGTGATGGAATTTGTTCAAATATTTAACAAACTGTATAACAAAATCCCAGCTGAGATTAAACCGTCCCAACCCACGACCAAGGTAACTTTCGCGGGGGCTTTCGAACTGGATTTCGCACTCCTTTTGAAAGAAATAAGGGGAGCCACCCTAAACCGAATGTAGGATGATGTTGTAGAAATTGAGTCTAATATGATGGCTTCTGGTAAGCCTAAAGCTAAAGTAGAAACGACAAACCAGGAGACTAAACGCTTTAGAGAACAAGCAGGTCCGTCGGGGTCTAATAGATCCACATATGATAGGGTAGACGATATGGCCAGAGTAATTAAAGAACTGTCTAATAAAATATCCAGAATGGAGCTCGAACAGGACAAAGTTGATTCTTTCCCCAAAAAGGATTTCAAGAGGAACCCCAACCCCCCGAACTAGCAAAGACAAATAAAAAACGAAGATAAAAAAATACAAGCTCCCTTAAAGAACGAAAATTTTATAGGAGCGAACGATTTTCAAGACTTCGGAGATTCGGATAATGATGTCACGAACTTCGGTGATGACTGCACACAACCATATCTAACTCGAGAAGATTATGAAAAATCTCTAAACACGCAACAACAGTCGAATAAGGGGGAAGAAAGTGATCATACTGACTTTTGTGAATCTCAACAAGAAACTAAGATGATAATGGCTGAGATCCAACCCAAGTACAACTTAAGATCTAAGAGTAGCCCACCTCAACTACTCAAACCAAGAAAATCCTCCAAAGAGGTCAAGCTTATGAACCTACTCTAGAAGAGACCTTATTACCCAACAACAAAGTGAAAGTGTTAAGCACACAAGGGTCTGAAATGGGAAAAGTTGAGCCCCAGGCACAAGGAACCGAAATGGATAATAAAATTACGCTTTCAACCAGGACCATGAGTAATAAAGCGATCCAAACGAATAAATCAGAAAGGAAGGATTTAGAAGTCTCAACCAAAGAAACAGACAAGGTAAGTGGAACTTTCAGTTTTGAAAACGAGATAAATAAAATTAAGATACCAATCCCTCTGGTAGAATTAGCAAAAAATCTCGTTTATCGGAAGCAGATTACCAAAGTGATGGGTGTCTTAGAGCAAGAAAGCCAGACTAACATTTTAAACCTGGAAGATGACAAACCTAACATCACTTTTGGTCCTCATTTTGAAGGGGCCAAAGATACTATTGCTCCTTTTTATATCACTTTAAATGTATATGACCAATTGCTACATAATTGCATGCTAGACTCCGGAGCCTCCCATAACGTTATGCCTAAGATTATCATGGACAAATTGGGTCTCCAGATCACCAGACCTTATGGAGACCTTTACTCTTTTGACTTGAGAAGGGTTAAGTGTATGGGAATGATAAAGGACTTAGTAGTTACAGGTCCCGGTTAAGAGTATCCTGATGGATGTGGTTATTGCAGATATTTCCCCTAAGTATGGCTTACTATTGTCTAGGTCATGGGGAGCCAAGCTGGGGGGTTCCCTTCAATTGGATATGACGTTCGCCACAATTCCTATGTTTGGCGGTCAATTTACTCGGTTGTACAGAGAAATGAGATTAGCATATACAGTGAGTGACCCTCAAAACCCAAACAATTTCCCTATTTACATTGCGGACCAAGATCTGGGAAATTGTATCTTGTCTTTTGATGATGGTTTAGATGGTTGTCCGGAGGAAAATGATATAGAGTGAGAAGATTCAAGTTACATGACAGAGGATCTGTGTAGCACCGGTGTCTGGAAAAATTATTCTGACCGTGCCTCATCTTTTGAAGGGGTCGGTGCAGGAGTGCTTTTAGTGGCTCCCGAAGGTAAGTTCGTTGTTCCTTTTTCCTATTGACTGCAGTGGGATATAGATTACACTAACAATGTATGTGAATATGAAGCATTGGTATTAGGATTAGAGGCTGCCAAAAAGCTAAAAATAAATAACTTAGAGGTATATGGAGATGAAACGTTAATAGTCAAACAGATAAATCGACAGTACCAAGCCAAGCATCCCAGATTAAGATCATACAGGAATTGTGCCTGGGATCTCATGGAAAACTTTTTCTCTTCCGTAAATGTCCACTTCATCCCATGCACAGAGAATTTACATGCTGACGCATTGGCTAAAGCAGCTTCAACCTTCTCTCCTCCCATGACTTTCAAATTGAAGTATCATATTGAAATCAGACACAAACCATCTATATCAAACAATATCCAACATTGGTAGGTCTTTGAGGATGACGAACAAATTAAGAAAATTCTTGAAGCAGTGGGTGAATTCTTCGAAACTCATGCAGACCAAGAAAATTGAAATGACCCGATATGGATCATGCAAGAAGGGGAAGATCCTAAAGCTTTCCGAGAAAGAATTGTGGATCATCGTATGCTGGTCCTTAAAAACAACCAAATTCTGAAAGGATTGATTCCTTTAGAAAGACTTTTTGATCAGAACGACGTATCTGTAAAATCCACTTTACAACCCCAACCAGAAGAAGTGGAGGACTATGATATAGGAACTGAAGAAGAATCCAAGATGGTAAAAATATCCAAGTTCCTCCCTCCTGAAATAAAAAGTAAGTATAAAGACCTACTCAGACAGTATAAGGATGTTTTCGCCTGGTCTTATGATGAGTTAAGAACATATGACACTTCTGTAATTGATCACAAGATACCTTTAAAGCCTGGGGTCAAACCATTTAGGCAAAATCTTAGACAGATCAACCCCATTTTGTTACCTGTGATCGAAACAGAAGTTAAGAAACTTTTAGACACGAAAATAATAGTACCTCTAAGATATTCAGACTGGGTAGCAAACCTGGTCCCGGTCAGGAAAAAGAGTGGGGAAATCAGTTTGTGTGTGGATTTCCGAAACTTAAATAAGTCATCTCTCAAGGACAACTATCCGCTGCCCAAAATGGACCATGTGTTAGAAAAGGTAGTTGGAGCAAACCGAATGTCTATGATCGACGGGTTCTCTGGTTATAATCAAATCGCCATGAATGAACAAGACAGGGAAAAAACTGCTTTCACGACACCATGGGGTACCTTAATGTATGACAAAATGCCTTTTGGTTTGATGAATGCAGGGGCCACATTCCAACGCGCTATGGACATCACTTTCATAGGAGAAAGGGATAAGTTCGTAGTCATTTACCTCGATGATTTGACGATTTTCTATGAAACCGATGAAGAACACTTGATACATCTTAAACAGACTTTCAAAAAATGCCGCATGTTTGGTCTATCTTTAAACCCAAAGAAATCACATTTCGCCATGCGGGAAGGTAAGCTTTTGGGTCATATCATATCTATGGATGGAATCGGGATTGATCCTAAGAGGATTGAAGCAATAGATACTATAAATATTCCCAGAAATGTAAAAGAGATTCAATCTTTCTTAGGAAGAATAATTTTTTTACGAAGGTTTATCCTGAATTTCGCTAAGATTGTAAAATTGATCACAGGTATGTTGAAGAAGGACAACGAAGTAAAATGGACAACTGAGGCCAAAGCATCATTCACACATATTAAGAAAGTCATAAGCGAGGCACCTGTGTTAGCGAGCCTCGACTATCTAAAAGATTTTCTTATATTTTCATTTGCCTCCGAACACACTATCACTGCAGTACTCCTACAAAAGAACGAAGAAGGTTTCGAACAACCAATTGCCTTTTTCAACAAGAGCCTTAGAGACGCATAACTGAAGTATGATATAATAGAAAAACAGGCATACGCCATGGTAAAAGCATTAAAGGCATTCAGAATGTATGTACTACACTCGAAGATAATTTCCTACGTGCTTACCAGTTCTGTGAAAGATATATTGGTACAGCAAGACAACGATGGAAAAAGAGGGCGATGGCTCACCAAAATCCAAGAATTTGATCTAGAAGTCAAATCGACCAAATTGATAAAAGGTCAAGGCCTGGCCAAACTCTTAGCTGAGTCGAATTTCAAAGCCCTAGATATCAATTGCCTGTAGGAAGGCGACGAAGACACGAACCTAAACAAGCTGAATGAGGAAACAGGTCCAAACAAGATCGAAGAGAAGTTCATATCATCAGGCTGGTATAGAGACATAGTGTCATACCTGCTAACTCTAAAATTCCCAAATGAGCTATCACCATCTAAATCCAGGACTTTAAAACTCCATGCAGTTAAATATCGTATCGCCGAAAGTCAGCTATATTGGAAAGATCCACTCGGTTTCCTGCTAGTCTGTTTAGTCGAATCGGAAACTTAGCAGGTTATAGATGAATTTCATGAGGGAATCTATGGTGGGCATCATGCTTGGAGAGCTACATCTTACAAGATTCTAAGGGCTGGTACTACTGGCCAAAAATTTTCTCAGACGTTAATGCCAAAGTGTGTGCCTGCAACCCTTGTCAACTATTTGCAGGTAAACAGAAGCTCTCGGCACTGCCTTCAGTTCCAGTCAAATCTGAAGCCCCATTTCAGCAATGGGGTCTAGACTTCATAGGCGAGATTAATCCCCATTCCAGTGCTCAACACAAGTGGATCTTAACCGCAACAGATTATTTTACTAAATGGGTGGAAGCCATTCCAACCGAAAGGGCAACAGACTCGGTGGTAATCGATTTTTTAGAAGACAATATTTTGTCTAGATTTGGGTGCCCCTGAAAGATAGTTACTGACAATGCCCAGGCCTTTAAATCTATGGTTATGATCAGCTTCTGTCAGAAGTATAACATTGTTCTCGGCCATTCCACAACATATTACCCCAAGGGAAACGGATTGGTTGAATCATCTAACAAGAGCCTAGTAAATATAATCAAGAAAGTATTGGATGAAAATAAAAGGTCTTGGCATGTGCACTTAAAATACGCATTGTGGGTGAATTGCATAAGCACAAAAAGGTCAATCGACATTTAGCCTTTTCAGATGGTATATGGGACCGATGTTGTGCTACCTATAAACCTAGTGCTCCCAGTGTTGAAGTTATGGCAAGATCAAAATGAAGAACCCAATCATGTCACCAGAAGGATAAATTAATATATCAAGGTTCAACAGCATAGAGTCGAAGTAGATGAAAAGATGTAGAAGTACCAAGATGACATGAAGGCATTATTTGATCGCAAAGCAAAGGACAGAGATTTCCTCCCAGGTGATTTAGTGTTAAGGTGGGATGCAAGAAAGGAAGAAGCATCAAAACATGGTAAATTTGACCACCTCTGGTATGGGCCATTCAGGGTCTCGACTTTGGAAGGAAAAAATTATTTCCTACTGGAAAATATAGACGGTGAAGTCCTCAATGCCCCTATCAATGGGCGGTATCTGAGCATTATATGACGTAACAGTCGCCAAATTCAAAAAAAAAATAAAAAAATCTTATATATATTTTGTGTACATATATATATATATTTTTCATTTAAACATTTCTCTTGATTTTCTTTTTTCGTTCATGAACTTTCGATACATTTCGGATAGCCCCGATAATCTTCATATTTGCCTCTTACAGGATTCCAACTGCATACAAAACAAGCAGGAGAAGTAAACTAAAAGTCAGTGTCAGAAATAAATTGGCTTAAATAGGTGATAGCCAAGAAATTTCATATTGCGCAAAGAAATTGAAATGAATAGGTAAAGATGAGATTTCCCAAAAGACATGTTCTAAAGGACTATTAAATAAAACCGATGTCACCTCACTCAAACAGCAACATCGGCTGAACTGATAAATAACAGAGTTGTTTCTTGGTTTAATAGTCTATGAAAAATTAAGACAAATTAAATGATTCACCCAATTTAAAAGCAGTCAGTCAAAGTAAAGTATCCTCGAAAATATCTACAAGAGTCAGTTTTGAATTTTTGACCTTTGTATTTTCAGTCAGTAAGTCACTACCCGACATCCTTTGTTGGCAAATGTTTACCATGTAGCGTATGCTTGTCATTGATGGCAAGTACAAACAGTAGAGATGGCAGGATAAGAAGGATAAAATCCCTTGGGGATTCGGACGTGAAAGCTCAGGAGGAACAACGTTGAAGAAAACACGCGCAACAAAGGCAAAGCTCATGATACAAGAGTTTGCAGAGGAGAAGGAAGACAGAGATCCACAGCTGTCGGATCCCATTCAAATTTCCCGAAAGCCTGACAGTCGTTAGATCTGCAGAAGCTGCGAGGGAGATAAGCCTCGGGAGATCGGAGTTCTCAAGGTCGTGAGAACTGGGACATTGAAAGTCTTGAAATACCAACATAATTGGGACCATCCATTTGGAAGGGCGCATGGCAGCGATTGGGCGCCACCAGGAGAAGCTCGACAGGAGGCTTCATCGGAGAATCGGGAATCGGACTTTCACGAGTCCCATGAACAATTGCAACAGAAACACCGAAATCGCGATGAAAGAAATCCCGACTGAACCTGAATCATCAGATCAACATGTGATCTAGACTGTCGATCCAACTCACGATAGTAGACCACGTCAGCTAGGGACACGTGGCACAACCAGGTAATGACAGGTGTCAGGAAGATTCAACACTTTAGGCACATGTAAGTCACGAATCAGAGTGACATGTGGCAGTATTTAACACGTGTCAAACCACGTGTGACGTCAGCAGAGTATCGGGGACCGGGACTTTGAAATGACAAAGTCACTTGACATCAGGAATGTCGATTTCGCGATGATCAATTTCACGATTTAATCGCGGCCGTTGAATAAAGATCGCATCTGGACCGTTGATTCAAGTCTGTATCGGAGTTTTGCGGATCGCGAATTCGAGAGGCAAAGAACTCATTTCATCAAGAATGTCGATTTCGTGATATGAGAAATCGCGAAATGATCTAAGACGTCAGATCAAGTGTTGATCAAGACCGTTGATCACAGCCCGTATCGGAGTTTTCGGGGATTGCGAATTCATGAGGTAAAGAACACAATGCAACGAGAATCTCGATTTCACGATATGAGAAATAGCGATTGAATCTGGATTGTCCAGTCAATATCAGACCTGGACCATTGATCAAACTCCAGATCAGAGTTTTGCGAATCGCGATATCAAGGAGACAAGAACACAATGCAACAGAAATGCTGAAATTGCGATACGCGATATGGCGATTCAATCACAGCCGTTGAAACAAGTTCATATCTGGACCGTTGGTTCAACTCTGTTTCAGAGTTTCACGAATCGCAATATGGAGAGACAAAAGAAAAAAAGCTAAATTTTTGATATGTGAAATCGCGAAAGCGCCTTATGCATAAGGGTGTGGTCATAGCCCTTGTTCACGGGAAGAGAAGGAGTCAGTCCGGATAAGCTCCATATCGGAGTTTCGAGATTGGGATTTGTAAGTGACTAAAACTATGAATGCCAAGAGTGCCGAAATCGTGATATATGAAATCTCGATTGGATATGAACCGTTGGATCAAGTATTGATCGCAGGGCTACTATTGCATGCACCAGTGAAACCACCAGAAACCACTGATGGTTTCAGCCAGAGGACTAGAAGACACTTGGAAAAACGGGCAGAGAAGCTGAAGAGTGACAATGATGATCACGCAGAGCACTCGAGAGGTGGAGGAGATTGACGCGGTTGGAGAATGCAGAGGAATAGTGAACATTGCATGCACAAGGTGCACAGAAGCTATAAATACACAGTACATAGAAGAGTTGTTGCTGTTGCGGTTGCTATTGGAGTTGGGAGTGATTGTAGTTGGTGAAGGTGATTCATGTGCGAAGAAGAAGGGGAGTACAATAGCTGAATTCAAGGGAAGAGGATCTGTGCAGTGAATGGGTATGGCGCACAGAGCTTAAGAGGTAGAAGAATAGACAGCGGAAGTGATCTGAGCAGAAAGGCAATGAGGCAGATAGAGCAACGAAATGGAGCAGAACAGTGATAAGTCAGGTAAGCCATCGTCGAACATCATATCATTGTAATAAATTCAGTAGCAAAGATTTATATTTCAGGGTGGTTGGGAGGAGCTAGGGAGGAATGGTGTCCTCAAAGGTTTAGGTGGGTGCTTGAACACAGGGAGTTGGTGCTTCCTTCTAGTTGGTGCTAGAAAAACACAGGGAGTCGGTGCTTCCTTCTAGTTGGTGCTAGAGAAACCAGGGAGTTGGTGCTTCCTTCTAGTTGGTGCTAGAGAAAATAGAGAGTTGGTGCTCTCAGCAAGTTGCAGCTTGCTAAACAGAGG